>BSSO01006533.1:0-11862 GCA_030267885.1 Mesembryanthemum crystallinum
CCCCTCAAAAAAAAAAAAAAAAAAAAAAAAGTAATTTTGAATTTGCAATTGGCTCAAATGCAGAAATAATTTCACTAAACCCATAAATCTGGAATTGAAATGACAAAGAAAATCATGTCATTTGAAATCCAATAGCTTGGCCCAGCCCACACACATTATTTCCCCACCCAAACTCTCAACCACGACCTAAAATGTCGGGTATCTCTCTCTCCTCTCTCTCTCTTTCTCTCTCTAGGATATTCGAGGAAATTCTGCGATCATGGCCTCGATTTGAGCTTATCAGCTTTCTATCTCCTTCTGATCTTTGCTTTGAGGAGATGTTCATTGTTCTGCAACGAACCAAAGCTCTGATCGAAGATTGCTCCAATGGAAGCAAGATGTGGTTGTTGATGCACAGCGAATCGATCTCGAGTTCTTTCCACGAGTCGACTCTCGATTTGTTGATTATCTTCGAAATTCTTCCCAAAGCAGCGAAAATCGTCCTGAATTTGGCGATCGCTAGTCGTGATTTTGGCGATCGATCAGAGGTTTGGCGATCAAATTGAAGAATTTGGCTGGCAATCAAACAGTATCGTGACGATAAATCGTCAAATTTGTTCATAATTATCGATAAATGTCAACAAATTTCGTTATTATTGAATGAAAATTGGTATATATTGCTTGATTTCATTTCATTGGAAGCAATGATATGGAGCTTTAGCTTGGATGATGGTTTGGTGGTATTGGGATATAGTTGTTCACTGCTCCATCCATTGGTGGCTACAATGGTGGAGTAAAAAGAGAGAGTCAACTGAGCTTCTCTACCACAGATCTGGGAAGAGAAAATGAGAGACAAAAGTGAAAGAAAAGTTCAAGACTTTGGCAATAGCAGTGATTATTTCGCTATTAATTATAGAGGAGAGAGAATTGTTGTACTATGAGAGATTGATTTGTGGATTTTTTTTTTGGTTAGATAAACTTCTATAACTCTGATTCCCTTATGTTTTCCAAACACCTGAATTGAAATCAAAATTTTGGATTTGAATTTTCTGAACTTACCAAACAGTGGAATTGGAATTGAATTATAAAATTTGAAATTCTGAAATTGAAATTCATGGAATCTAAATGAATTGCTGGATCCAAACGCTGCCTTAATGTATTCTATACTAACTTTAACAAACATTCGAACTCACAAAAAGAGTCTTAAGATGAGTTTGGATTGGTAATGACTCAAATTCAGATCTTTCAAACTCCTTGCAACAATATTGGTATCAGATTCATCAAACTCCTAATAGNAAAAAAAAAAAAAAAAAAAAAAACTCCTAATAGTCTAATATTTTGAGATTGGTCAGACCACCATTCTAGTTGCCCTAAAAGGACTTTATTTATTTATTTATTTTATTTTTTACTATTATTGATCCTTAATTCGATGTCCTTTGTTTAGCAAAAAAAAAAAAGGGAGTTGTTTTTATACAATTTTAGTCACATTAATGATAAGGGAAAATATCAATCTGATGACCTGATATATTGGCATATTGCAATTAGGTTTACCTAATATTATGAGGTGACCTACTTTTTAAAATTTAATAAAAATCAATTTTACAGTCGTTGGAGTTTTAAAATGTCTTATTTACCTCCGCTTATGTGTGTGGTTTTAGCACGATTTGAACACTACTAAACCTTAAAAAAATAAAGGTAAAACAAAAACATAAAAAAAGTATAAAGGTTAATCAGATTTAAACAATAAGGAGGTTATTTTATTTAATTGTTTAATTTTTCATTTTCTCATACTTAAATCACTCGTAAAAAAGTTTAAAGATGTAATGGTACTATGGTTATCATTTTTGAAATAGTACTTACTATATCCGAAAAAGTGGAGTCCACTTCAGCTTCAATGGCTGGAAGAGCACCATTTGCCACCTAACTGATAAACAAATTAAAAACAGGTCAGTTCAAAGATATTAGGTAGATCTCGGATCACCTAGGTATAATACCTCAGTTCACCGGAATGAGATTTTCCTTAATGATTATGAAAAGGTCTATTTGGAGGATCTTGGTTTATTCAAACAAATGTGTGTTGGTAAAAGAGTCACTAAAATAGGGCGAAAAGAAAAATATCAGGCGGAAATTTGATGTACTTGTGTCGTGAAAAGAACCACTACCTTAGAATTAGATTTCGCACAGACTAGGTGCAATCCAAAAGGTGTCGCCCCCCAAGTTTTACACAGCGCTCCACGAACTCGTGCACTCGAGTGAATAGATGGAACTCGCAAACAACTCCAGTAATGGAGTGATAATGGAGAGAACAAACAAAGGAACAGTTACAAATCATGGGAGGAAATCAAGGGCCAATTCAAAACGTTTGAAACATTCAACGCGAAAATAATTGTGGATTGGACTATGTTACCAATTGAGAAGTCTCACAAAACTGGATTCTCAGATAGGACCTGCCCAAAAAGTAGGCCACACCACATCGCGACGCGCGAACCGAACCGAGCCGGACAAACAACGGCGGCGTGGGGAAGTCCAATACTAGCCTAATCCATAGGGGGTGCTCTTTTAATACTAGTGGGAAGCAAACTCATTGTAAACCAAAACAACTCCTTATATTTTTCCAATGTGGGACACTAGACTTTCCATATACCCAAAAACATGGAGAGAGAAAACCAACTTCCAACCAAATTTGCTTTGGATTACCAACAACGTGCTCATTATAACATCCAACTAGTTGCTTTTTTTATTTTTTATTTTATTTTAAGATGTAAGGAAAAAAGCGTTAGCCTCTTAAAGTGTAACCCTAACATGAAGAAACACGATGATCTCACCCAATACCTAGAGCGTCTTCAAAAAGGATGTTATCCAACTATTGAGCAATAAAACGATCATCAAGAATAGGTATGATACCCTGATAGCCCTGCAAGTGTACGAGATTATCGAAGTAGTAAAATGAGTATCTTATCATAAGGAGCAAGGTTTCAAGTACCAAATCTATAAATTTTATTTATCTAGGCAATCCGTCACAAATTTTGGTTACTAGAAGTACTAAATGATCACTTCACACAAGGATTAATCAAAGAAAAATAAATTAGGGTCGATTTCATCCAATCAAACCACTTGATTAACAAAATAGATTACATCAGCATGCCATTTCAATCCATGCGAAGACAGATAAAGGACACCTCTCTTTTGAACAATTTCTTATAAGAGATAAAATTTTAGAAGACGTGATTTTATTGACAGGTTTAACAGAGTATTTATACAAGGGGTTAGAGTCCTACAAGGAAAGAATAACTAGTACAAGGATAGTAGCTTGATTGTAGGAGAGAATTAAGAAAGAAGATTACAGAGAATATACAGCTAATATTAACAAATCAATAACAGTAAGAATAATAATACTCAAGTCACAATCGCCTCCTTCTCTCTTCCCTTCCCTCTCCCTAAAAAAAACCTAGCCGCCTCCTC
Organism: Mesembryanthemum crystallinum; assembly: GCA_030267885.1. Lineage (NCBI taxonomy): Eukaryota > Viridiplantae > Streptophyta > Magnoliopsida > Caryophyllales > Aizoaceae > Mesembryanthemum > Mesembryanthemum crystallinum. The sequence continues at coordinate 3,442 of BSSO01006533.1, forward strand.
CTTTGCTTTCATCTTGGGGCTACCACCAGCGTTTTTTGCCAGTGGTTATCCCCTTTGTTATTAGATTCTTCTTAGTTTTTCCGTAGTTTGCTTATCAGTAGGTTTGAATAAACTCTCCTTTGGTGAGAGGTTGTTTGGTTCTCTGCGTCCGTCGAAGTTGTGTGTTTGGTTCGGAGTTTTTTGAGTTTGTTTTTAGGGTTTGGTGTTATAAATCAAGAAGCCAAGTTCAATCTTCGATATCAAGGAGAATACATCCATATAGCTGTAGACGTTTCATGCTTACCTCCGATCGTAGGGATAAAGCGTTAGTGACGCCCCGTTTACTTTATAGTGTACTTTACGCTATTTACAGGCAAATGATGGTTGTTGATCTTGTATCGACGAAACTAATCAAGCCGCCAGTCTCGAGTAATGATGTTGGGATTGGAAGTAATTTATCGACGGAGCCAGTCAAGACACTGATTTCAAGCATAATTCATCTTGTTATTTTAGATTTATACTTGTTTAGAGATATTCATCTTTGTAAGTGTCTGATGGCTTTTTATGAATGAATGAATTTCTCATGTAAAAAAAAAAACAAATCAGTAACAGTATAATTGAGAATATTATGGATTCTTATCAAGCCCCCGCAAGATGGACGACCGGTCAGTGAGACCAATCTTTGACATGTGCTCTTAGAACCGAGCCCGGGCCAGTAGCTTGGTTAGTGCATTTGCTAGTTAATCAGAGCCGGCTATGTGAGAGACACGAAGCACTTGTTGTTGGACATTTTCTCGTACAAAGTAGTAGTCAAGTGCAAGGTGCTTCATCCGAGAGTGAAACTTTTTGTTTGCGTCCACGTACGTGGCTCCCATGTTGTCGTAATATAAAGCAGGTTTAGAGGATGTGGAGTGACCAAGTTCACATAGGAGGTTTTGGAGCCAAGGGAGCTCAGCAGTGGTGGCTGCGACGGCTCGGTACTCCGCTTCGGTGGAGGAGCGGGCTAGTGTACGTTGCTTCCATGAGCTCCATGAGATAAGATTTCGACCTAGGTAGATAAGGTAGCCAGTAGTGGAGACATAGTCGTCTTTATCCCCTACCCAGTCCGCATCGCAAAATGCATGAAGTTCAGGTGGGGAGTGACGGTGGAGAAGCAGGCCGTGAGTGGAGGTTCCGGCAAAGTAGCACAGTAGGCGTTTGTGTGAGACCCAGTGAGCATCAGTGGGTTTATGCATGAACTAATAGAGGCGGCTGATGGTGAAGGAGAGGTTAGGTTGGGCAAGGGAAAAATATTGTACGCTGCCCACGAGTGCCCTGTACTCGGATGGGTTGGAAATTGGGGTGCTGGAATGTTTGGAGAGTGGCGGATGGCTAGCCATGGGAGTGGGAACGGGGTTTGCCGCGGGCATGTTTGACCGGGCTAGCAATGTCGAGGATGTATTTTTGTTGGTTGAGGAAGCGACCACTCGGTTGAGGAAGAGACCACTCGGGTGAGGAAGGACCTCAACACCAAGGAAGTAGGATAGTTCACCAAGGTCTTTCAGGGAGAATCGTGCAGCAAATTGAGATAGGAATTTGTCGAGTAGTGGTGGAGATGAACCGGTGACAATTATATCATCCACGTATTCAAGGAGGTATATTACACCAGTGGGTAAGCGAAGGGTAAAGAGGGATGAGTCGAAGATGGAGTTTTTGAAGCCAAGGAGGAGGAGGTAAGATTTTAGCTCGGTGTACAAGGCACGAGGGGCTTGCTTGAGCCCGTACAAGGCCTTGCGAAGGCGACACACATGATTGGGATGGGTAGAGCTGATAAAGCCAGGAGGTTGGGCAACAAATACCTCCTTCGTAAGTGTGCCTTGGAGGAAGGCATTGTTTATGTCAAGTTGGCGAAGGTACCAACCCGAGGAGAGAGTAATGGATAGGATGGTGCGGACGGTTGTGGGTTTAACCACAGGACTAAATGTTTCCGTGTAATCTACCTGGGGCCGTTGATGGAACGCTTTAGCCACTAGACGGGCTTTATGTCGATCAATGGAACTGTCCACTTTATACTTGGTGCGCTAAATCCTTTGCTGCCAACAATATTCTGAGACGGGTGAGGCGGGACGAGGTCCCAAGTTTGGTTTTTGAGAAGTGCATCATATTCAAGTTGCATTGCGTTACGCCAAGCGGGGATTTTAAGTGCTTGGGTTACGGTTGTTGGTTCGGGTGAGTTTTGGGGTAGGGATACTGTTGGATTCAATTTTGTGATGGGCTTGCGGATATTATTTTGAAGGCGGGTGACGGGCCGGGTGGGTGGGGGGGATGAGGGGTGGCAGACTGTGTCTCGGGTGGAGGGGAGGCTGGGTTGGATTGGATAGGAGGGAGTGGGTGTGACAGGAGGTGGCGTAGGAGGAGGTGATGTATTTTGTGGTGATGGTGAGCTGCTGGGCAGTAGGGGGAGACAAGGAGGACATTGCGGATCAGAGATGGAAGGGGGTGGCGGTGAGGAGCGAGTGGGGGCAGCAGTAAAAGGGTAGGTATTTCCAATGAATTTAATGTGGCGAGAGACGTAAATTTTGTGTGTGGAGGAGTCGAGAAAATAGTAAGCACTATGAGTTGCGGAATAGTCAACGAAAACACAAGGAGTGGATCGTGGGTCAAGTTTGTGAGATGTGTAAGGGCGAAGCCACGGGTAGCAAAGGTAACCGAAGCCCTGTAATTTAAGATAATTGGGAGGTTGGCTGGGGAGTTTGAGATAGGGTGATTGGAGTTGAAGCGTAGGTGTAGGTATTCGATGATTAGGTAGCTAGCCGTGGCGAAGGCCAGAGGCCAATATTGTCGGGGCATATGGGCATGGGTAAGGAGTGATAGTTCGGTTTCGACTATATGGCGATGGCGACGTTCGGAGTTCCCATTAAGTTCGGGTGTATGGGGTGGAGTTGTGAGGTGAGTTATGCCATATGCCATAGGAGGCAAGGAGAGGGGCTAGACCAAGATATTCCCCACCATTCTCACTATAAATTGTGATTATAGACCGCTTGAAATATTTTTCGACTTGGAGTTTGAATTTTGTGAAGGTGGCAGTGGCATCATTTTTGTGTTTAAGGGGATAAAACCAAATATATTTTGAAAAATGGTTCACAAAGATTATGTAATATTTGTAGTTGTCATGTGAGAGGACGGGGGAGCTCCAAACATCGCTATAAAGTACATCCAAAGGGCCAGTAGAAGAGATAGTATTAGTAAAGAAAGGTAATTTGTGGCTTTTATTGCAATCACACGCATTACAATTGGTAGAAATAGATTTTAGAATAGCTAATTTAAAATGTGATGCTAAGATGACGAATAATAGTATGCGTGGGATGACCTAGTCGATGATGCCAATCGACGTGAGATGGGGTAGTTGCGGCGTGAACAACGGGTGGAGATGGAAGTCATTCGTAAACGCCATTTTTAGTTGGGCCTTGAAGGAGGGTCGCCATCGAGCGGAGATCCTTCACAACATAAGAGCTGGGTAAGAAGATAAGGGACACATGATTGTCAGTGCAAAACTTAGAAGTGGAGATAATATTTCGGGAGACAGAGGGAACATGGAGTATATTGTGGAGATAAAATTTAGTTTGAGAGGAGAACAAGGAGGTTGAACTAGTGTTGGCAATGTGAAAACCCGAGCCATCGCCAATTTTTAGTTCATCAGTCCAACATACGGGTTGTGAAGAGCCAAGTTGTTGAGATCGCTAATGACGTGGTGGGTAGCACCACTGTCGAGGAGACAGGTGGAGAAGCCGGCATCGGTGGTGGCTATAGAATAGGCATGAGGGCGGTTTTGGTGGTACCTGAGGGTGGTTGAGCGAGGCTGGGATACGGGAGGAATGGTGTGAGGTTTGTTTGGTTGGGTAGAGGGTATGACATGGGGAAATTGGGAGCGGAACATAGGACATTGGGTGAGTTAATGACTCTGCACCCGGCACCATTGGCAGCGGCCTTTGAAGCGGGAGTTGGATGTGGCTTGGTCGTGGGTGGGGGTGGGAAGTAGGCCAGCAGGTGACGGACGGTGGGTTGGAGTATGTTTGTGGTGCTTGTTGGCGTAGTTCACAGTAGCAGGGAAAGAGGGAGTGGTAGGCCTTTTGTGTTTGAGAGAGAGTTCATGGTTGACAAGTTCTTCGTGGAGTTCATCAAATGTGATAAGTCTTTCATGATCATGGATTCCATGGATGATAGTTTCATAGTCGGGGTCGTTTAATTGGTCGAGTAGTTTATCAATGAGATCCTCGGGGTCAAGGGCGCCGCCAAGAGCGGCTAGTTGGTCAGTGCAATTTTTTATGTCGAACATATATTCGGTAACGGATCTAGTATCTTTTGTAATGTGTATGAGATGGTCCTTGAGTTGTTTGACATGACCCTTGGAAGGATTTCCCTAGGTCTTGGCAATGCGCCTCGTGTGAGGTGATACATCGGGATATGAACAGGGCAAGAGAGAGGGATAGAGTGCCGGGGAGAGCGGAGAGGATGAGTTTGTCTTGGCGACGCCAGGTGGTGTTGGCGTGGTTGGTGATGGTGGTGTCCTTGACGGTGACGGTTGTCGGGGGGGTGGGGGGAGATGCGTGCCATCGACGAATTTGTGGAGGTCATAGCCGATGAGGGTGGCTTCGAGATGGTTTTTCCAGGAGATGCAAGTGGTTGGGGTGAGTTTGATAATGTGAGAGAGATATATCATGGAAGGGTTTGGTTGGTTCACCAATGTTGAGAATGGTAGTTTGGTCTGCGTTGGCCATGGGTGTCGTTAGACTAGGTTGGGAAGATGAGAAAAAAATTGGATCACTGCTCTGATACCATATAAGAGATAGAATTGTATTTAGAAGACATAATTTTATTGACAGGTTTAACAGAGTATTTATACAAGGGGTTAGAGTCCTACAAGGAAAGAATAACTAGTACAATGATAATAGCTTGATTATAGGAGAGAATTAAGGAAGAAGATTACAGAGAATATACAGCTAATATTAACAAATCAGTAACAATATAATTGAGAATATTATGGGTTCTTATCATTTCTAGATCAAACCTAACAAGATTAAACCGCCTATTTTCATGGAGTAGAACGTGTTAAGAGCATTAAGTAAAAGATCAAATCCTAAAGTCCACAAGAAAGCGCAATCTACTTTCGTGATTGAACTCTCAAGATGGTCAATTGCAACCCAACGATAAATATTCCTCTGTCGATTTTATACTAGTCAGATTAGCTAAAGAAGAACCTTTTTTTCAGAAAATTTGATTAATTAGGGTAAACAAGGAACATGTACAATTGATGTCAAGACAAGCTAGCACTAATTCAACCAAACATCAAGCGAATTTGATTGGGTTACATCAATCCTAATTGGGTGATTAGCTACTCATGCTTTCAAAAACAAAATAAATCAAATACTCAATTATGAACATGGTAAATTAACTCGATATTGAGATAATTCTATAAATTGAAAGGTAAAGCAATTGAGAGAGGGAAGTAGAGAAAAGAGAAATTCACCAAAAGTTTAAATTGTAAAATATTTGAACAAAGCGACAAAGGTCGACCAATCATCAAGAACAAAGCAAAAAAATAGAATTTGAGAGTAATAATCTAGATTAAACTAAGAAAGTAAGGAAAACTATAGTGTCACACCCCAAATTCACTAATCCCGAACTTAGTAAAAGCGACTAATGAATCTAGTGCGTTGATCGCCACATCCAACCCGAAGGTCAAATGTTAATGCTAATTTAAAGAGCATAAAACTACAATTATAATCCAACTTGTCTAATAAATGAAACTAACTGAAATCCATTATTAAACCAAAGTACTTAGCTATTACAAAGGTCTCAAACATGGCCACCAAACCATAAACTCAAAGAGTATCCAAATGTCTGAATAAAACTAGCGAGGTGAATCTGTGAACTAGCGCAAAGCATCTTCGCTCCATACCTTGATCAACCTGGAACAAGAGCATTCCAGCCACAAAGGGAAAATAGAAATTCATAAAATCAGTACAAACTGAGTAAGGCATCCAAACACCATAAAATTCATAAAACACACTCCAATGAGGTTTTGTTTATTTCGAAATTCATTTTCAATGCACATAAGAACACATAGCCATGTAAAGGTTCATATGGAATAATTCCCATAAGTATGCCAATCAATTAACACATAAGAAGTGTCATCCTTAGAGAAATAAGAGAGCCCAGTAGTCGGTAACAACATACTATGACACTAGTGAATGACTAATAGAGCAGTAGAGCGCTTTAGCTATGGTTTGTATGATGAGTAGATTCTAGCCATGGACTTATAGACTCATAGTATGCATACCACCCTACGCACTCATACGCACGTGTTAGGGATTTAGGGATCGCCATCCCTGACTAACATTATTAGCCTTAAAAAGTCGGGTTTTGGACACAACCCTAGTGATGACCCTTTTGGGTTTACACTTTGATAAAATACGCTATGTTTACTCTCTTTGGCTTAAAGGAGTCATATTCTCTTTATTAATCAAATTCAAGTAATTTCCATATATATGCATAAAAAGGGTATTTTGAAAACTCGAGACTATATAAGTCAAACTCATGAATGGTAATGCCATGCTAGGCAAATATAATTTCGACAGAGTTTCGACTACCATGTGAAGGTTTATGAACTCAAATCATGATTTCCAAATCTTATGATTAAATAATTGGTCATGAAGAACACATAAGGTCTCATGATTTCATGTAAATGATTTTAAATAATAAAACATGCTATATCTTGAAGACGCCATGAATCACATGTCTTCTATGAATTGAGTAAATAGTTTGATAATCAATTTAATTAGAAAACATAATATCATGCAATTGATTATCTAAACATGTCATTAATCAATTTAGCACATAACCTATGCTGTACAATTAATTAGAAAACATGGCACTAAAACTATAAATCATGCAACGGATTTATAAGCGAGAAGGTATGTTTAATGACTTATAAACACTCTTAAGACGTAGTAAAGTTGCTAGCACGAATGTCCTAAATCGATCACGCGGGATTTGCTACTTAATTAGTAAAGGAATTGGAATTCTCAATAATTAAGAAAGGAATATAACTTAAATCCCTAAAAGATTGATTTTAAAAATATAAATAAATTTTCAGATTTAAATAACTTAGAAAATATTATTTGAAAATAGGAATAAAAGATATACCCATATACAATTGGAAATAAGAAATTTCATTAAAAGAATTCAATAGAATAAGGAAACTCTAAAATCTTTCCTAATTGAATTAGGAAACCTTTTGAAAACACAACTCTAATGATTTAGAGTAATTAAGACTCTCTAATTAGGGTTAGATGATTAGGGAAAATTTAACTCTCCTAAATCAATCCTTAGGAAGTTCCCAATTTCATTAAAATACCCAAAAATACCATCTTTTTGAAATAATTTGAAATCTGAAAATTAAATAAATATTTCCCAAAATTATAAATCATAAAAATCAAAACTTTACAACTTCTAATTACTGATATTAATTTTCAGGATTAAAAGATATAATCTTTATTAAAAACAAAATCAAAACAATTAAAAATCAAAAACAAAACCCTAACTTATTATCGAAGAAAAGCACCAAAACATCACAACCACCATGACCCACAACCACTACTCATCGTCACCACCACCGGCAGAACCTCAGGGGTCGCCAGCAGCAGCCACCGGCCGGTGGCCGGCTTGCATCATACATGAGTGGCGAGAGAGAGAGAGAGNGGAGGGAAAGGGAGAGGGAGAGGTTGGGCCTGGCGGTGGCCCAGGTCTCTTGGCCGGCCACCACTGTTGCCACCACAACCGGCGCCATGGCCACCGGACTGCCGCCGGCGTTGCGCGAAAACAGGGGAGGAAGAGAGAGAAAGACGTGAGAGAAGGAGATGAGAGAGAAAAGGTGAGGGAAACAGGAGAGAGAAAGAGAGGGCAATGCCAGGCACCTCCGGCCACCGTGGCAGGCCTCCTAGGCCCTACATAGCCGGTTATCTCAGCTAAGGAGAGGGAGAGAGAAATTCTAGAGAGAGAAAGAGAAAATACATAGTGAGAGAGTTTGAGGGGATTGTAAAAAGAATAATGAACCCCATAATTGGAAGAACGACAAATTAGATGAACATGCTTTGTTAGGTGGTATTTAGCCAAATGAACATGTGATTCATTTCATGCAAGTTTGATTTAGCAATTAAAATCACATTATAAGCGATAAGCAAGTAATCATGCAAAAATAGATTAAATGATTAAGAAATAACCGAAAAAGGTAGATCACCCTCGGGGGATAACTACGGCTATGTTTGGCAAAATTAGCTGTAGTTGTGAGCTTTAGCTGTAGCTTTTGCTAAAAATCTTGTTTGGTAGCAGAGAGAAAAAAGAACAAGCTGTAGCTTTTACTCAAAATCTAGCTGTCAAGTGAAAGCTATTATGAATAGCTTT
>BSSO01006534.1:0-11859 GCA_030267885.1 Mesembryanthemum crystallinum
ACTTCATTCTCTCACTTCAAAGCCATTCCCCATCCCCACTCCGGCACCGGCGATTGCCAGTCCAGTCCCCACTAGAGCTGGCAAATGTGTCATGTCGTGTCATTTTCGTGTTCGTGTTGAAGATTAAACATGTCAGAAAACTTCAACCCTAACCCAACCCGTTTAATTATCTTGTCAAACTCGTGTCGACCCGCTTAACACAATTTTGCTAATTTATCGAAAGTTTTTACTTGTAAAAATAAAAAATAAAAAATAAAAAATCAATAAAATAACACTATTACTGTTTGAAACTTATCGATTAGAGTTACTACTTATGCATTAAGTACATAGAATAGGAAAGTTATATATTCACACATCAATTTTTGACAAAAATAGTGTACAAATGAATTTATTCTCAGACATATTTGAATAAACGGGTCAGAGCGTGTCAGTTTCGTGTTGAAAATCTCAACCCTAACCAAACCTGTTTAATTAATAGGGTAAACTCGTGTCGACCCGTTTAATTAAACGTGTCGGAAATCTCAACCCTAACCCGTTTATTTCGTGTCCGGTTCGTGTCGTGTTATCGTGTCGGGTCAGCTTTTGCCAGCTCTAGTCCCCACTCTCCCACCTCAACGACTGGCAGGTGTCCAGCATACCCCACTTCGACCACTGATAATCCCTACCCTCAGTTCACTTTATCCGGTAACCCACCACAAATAAGAGGTAATTTACTACTTCAATTCTTTGGTTGTTTCCCTTACACCTTAAAGTTCAGTATTTTCGAACTTTGTCAGAGGTTTTGCATTGAACCCAATTGCTATTTTATGCTAGGGTTTTAGTTCATATGAGTAGAAATTTTCTAGGGTTTTTTTAGTTTATAGTTTATATGAGGGTTTTAGCCCCAAATCCTAATGGAGTTCTCTTTTTTTAGTGCTCTTACATAAAAGGCTATGGGGTCGCCATCAGCTGCTATTTTATGGGTGTTGCTCGGATTGGGGTTGGCGGGAATTGTGATTATGACGAGAAAGCTGAAAAGGGCCGTCAAAGAAGACTTTGGAGCCTTCATTGAAAGGCTCCAACTGCTACCTCCCCCCCAGCCTGCACCTACCAAAGCGCCCAATCCTCTTACTTCTCTAACGTTTGTTGTTTCGGATTTGTAAGTATTGCTTTTTTTCCTATCATTCCTCCGCTTTAATTTCGTTATCTTATCTTTGTAAGTATTCATTCGCTTTACAGATGATAATAACGTTTAAGAATAAACAACTACGAACAATAAAGGACACGAGATTTAACGTGGAAACCCAAGAACTGGGAGAAAAACTACGAGTTCAATCACACGACCCAATAGAATCCACTATGAGTAAACAAGGTTACAAGGTTACAAGTGTTCCAAGCTCTCAAGCCTCTCACATGCTCCGAAGCACGGAAACTCCTTGGCATAGGCGTTTCGCGTCCCCGAAACGTTTCGGAGACGGAAACGCCAAGAAACGCGTTCGAAACATTTCGTTTTTTACCCGAAACATTTTGCGAGATTGTGGACGTCTCCGAAACGTGTTTGAAATGTCCCAGAAACGTCTGGGCTGCTGTAAACGCGTTTCTGGCTATTTTTTCAAGGAAAAAAAATAAAAAGACATACGAGAAACGAATAGATCCAGAAAATATACCTCAAAACAAAACCCTAAAACCCCGACACTCTCTCTGCCCCCTCTCTCTCTCTCTAACCTTCGGCGCTACTCGTCGTTCTCTGGCACAACTCTGTCCGGCGGCAGCTCGTGACTCCGGCGAGTGGGTCACCTAGCCCCTCTGTGCTTGTTTATCGAGTGGTCAGCCGCTCAGTCGATCGATTGGTGAAGCTTTGTTCGCGAAAAGCCTCGATCGGTGGTGGACGTGGTCTGATGGACCTTCGTTTTCTCCAGCGACCTTCATTCTTCTCCGGCTAGCCACTGTTTGGTGAAACTTTATTTGGTGAAGTTCTATTTCTCTCTCTCTCTCCCGGTCTTTCCCCTCTGTTGCTGACTTGCTTTGCTACCTTGCTGGCTGTTTTGAATGTGTTATTTTGAACCTTTTTGTGGTTGTTTGAGTGGTGTTGCTATGGTTAAGGGTTATAAGTGAGTTTGGTGGCTGATTTTGTTGATTTTGTTTGGGTTATTTTGTTGATTTTGGTTGATTGATAAATGGATTCTAATGCTCACTCAAGTCCAAATGCTAGTAGTAGTGGGAGTGTTTCTTCTATGGCGGATAGTGATAAAGGACCATTGTGGCAATATGTGACTAAGGTTGCCAAATCACCAAAGGGGGGAGGTACTTGGAGATTTATTTGCAACTATTGTCAAATTGAGAAACAAAAAAGTTATTCTAGGGTAAGGGCTCACTTGCTTCAAATTCCTCGAGAAGGAATTGCAATTTGTAGAAAAGTGGGTCCTAATGAATTGCTTGAAATGAAAAGAATGGAGGATGAATATGTAAGAAGGTCACTAGATTCTCAACCTAGAGATGTTCCTTTGGCTTGTGGTTCTCGTTCAACGGAAAAGAAAAGGAAATATGACATGCCTCAATTGTCTCCTATTGCTAGAGCATTTGATGTGGATACTAGAATTCAATTGGATCAAATAATTGCTAGGATGTTTTATACTGGTGGTTTGCCATTTAATCTTGCTAGAAACCCTTATTACATGAGTTCTTACACTTTTGCTGCTAGCCACAATTTGGGTGGTTATGTTCCTCCCGAATACAACAAGTTGATAACCACATTACTCCAACAAGAAAAAGCAAATGTGGAGAGGTTGTTAGAGCCAATCAAACAAACATGGCCGGAGAAAGGTATAACAATTGTTACCGATGGGTGGAGTGATCCACAAAGAAGGCCTCTTATTAACTTCATGGCAACTTCTGGAAATGGTCCAATGTTTCTTAGAGCTGTGAATTGTGCTGGTGAATACAATGATAAACATTTCATTGCGAACTTGATGAAAAAAGTGATTGATGATGTAGGTCAACAAAATGTGGTTCAAATCAGAACCGACAATGCGGCAAATTACAAGAGGACGGGCGAGTTAATTGAAGGGATCTACCCTCATATTTATTGGACACCATGTTTTGTCCATACACTTAACCTTGCTTTAAAAAATATTTGTGCTGCTAAGAATGTGGAGGCTAATGCAGAGGTGTATGCTCAGTGTCATTGGATCACTGTAATTCATGAAGATGCCATTCAAATTAAGAACTACATCATGAACCATGGCATGAGGTTGTTGATGTACAACAAATTTAGTACTCTTATGTTGCTTTCAGTTGCCGACACACGCTTTGCTTCGGTTGTTGTGATGCTCAAAAGATTTAAGCTTCTTAGGCGTGCATTAGAGGCAATGTTCATGGGTGAGGTGTGCAGAACTTATCGAGAGGATGACCAAGGCAAGGCAAAGTTTGTGAGGGAGAAAGTGCTAAGTGAAGAATGGTGGGATGATTTGACATACATCCTTCGTTTTACGGCACCAATGTATGACATGATTAGAGTTTGTGACACCAACAAGCCATGCCTCCATTTGGTTTATGAGATGTGGTATTCCATGATTGAAAAAGTGAAGGACGAAATCTACAATCATGAATTAAAAGATCCTACCGATGATAGTGATTTCTATGATAAGGTGTACAACATTCTTATTGCTCGTTGGAGCAAAAGTAACACACCTCTTCATTGTCTAGCTCACTCATTGAACTCGAGGTATCTTATTCTTCCTCTATTTCACAATTCCAATTTAATAACACTTATCTTAGTTCTAATGCTTAAATTATTATTTCTATGATGAAGGTTCTACAGTGATGGATGGCTTGCCGAGGATCCTAATAGAAGAGCACCTCATAGAGATTCGGAAGTCTCGGAGGAAAGGATGAAATGCTTTCGGAGGCTCTATCCCAATGATGAGGATCATGATACTATCTTGGATGAGTATGCCAACTTTTCACTTAAGATTGGGCCTTTTGGAGATCTTACTTCTCTTACGAAGAGAAGCTCGGCGGATCCTAAGAGTTGGTGGGCCAACTTTGGTGCTCAAACACCGTTGCTCCAAGCATTAGCATTTAAAGTGCTTAGACAACCTACTTCATCCTCTTGTGCGGAGCGTAATTGGAGCACATATTCTTTTATCCACTCACTTAGGAGGAATAAATTAAATCCTAAGTGTGCCGAAGATTTGGTTTTCATTCACAACAACCTTCGTCTTTTATCAAGGAACACCGATCAATACCATGATGAGAAGACCAAGATGTGGGATATTGGTAGAGACGACTTTGGTACTTTGGAGGATACGGGGTTCTTGGAGTTTGCGGAACTTTCACTTGATGAGCCAGAATTGGAGAATGTTTTTTTCTCCGATGCAAACTAGGAGGGTTGTTGTTTATGTCTAAGGATGTAGTATGACTATTTATTTGGATATTTGGTTGATTATGCATGAACTAAGTATTTAAGTTATGAGTTTGTGACATTTAACTGTTTTATCTAATATTTTCTCTGTTCTTTTTTTTAATTGCCGTTTCACGCCGTCCCCGTTTCTTGCATTTTGGCAAATTGATGTTTCCCCGTCCTGTCCCTGTATATGTCCCTGTCCTCGTCCCCGTGCAACATAGCTCACATGGCTATAGCTACGCTACCCATCTCACTCAATGAGTTTCCCCCATACTAGAGTTAACGTAGTACAAACATCGTGAATACCATCACCACCCCGGTAACCCAAGCCCCAAGGGTTTCCCACTCTCTAACCTGAGTACCCTACATGGCTTGTTAGCACACCTTCAATTACAACCAAGAACTCTATATTTATAGAGTCTCCATGGAGCACACCACTTTTCTAATCTAACTCCCACTAAAATGAAACTATCTTAGCTAACTACTTCTCCAATCAACCTTCCTAATTAGATGGTGTAATACCCTAAGACTTTATGGTTGAGGAAAGTTTTATGGTTTGATGATACTACTCATATCACCAAAGTGCATCTTCTTTTCAGGGAGTTCAATCCTTAGAAACTCTATAGTTAAGCGTGCTTGGCTGCCAGTAGTCTAAGGATGGGTGACCTTCTGGGAAGTTTCTTAGGAGCATGCAAGTGAGGAGAAAGCATGCTGAAAAGACTTGTGGTGGTTCGTGGGGTCAGTCCACAACTAGGTCAGCGGATCTTGGTAGCACCAGCAGCCTGTGTAGGAGGTTGGGGTGTTACAAATTGTATTAGAGCAACCCTGCGACCGCGTGCTGAGCCTTTCGGCCAGGAGTGTCTAGTCAACCACCTAGCAGGGGTGCATTCTATAGCTAGATGAGTTCCCAATGCACAACAAGGATGTTGCGTTCTTTGAGTGGGGGTAAGTAGGGTTGTTCACCGAGCAGGCTGGACCGGATATTTAGATCGACCCGACCCGATCCGGCCGGTCCGGTCCTCGGGTCACGAAAATGTGATCGCCGAGTTCCGGTCCAATCCGGTCTAAACCCGGTCAAACCCGAGACCGGACCGGACCCGGTTGCCAAGTTCGTTACAGCGCACATTTTTATTTTTTAACACAAAAATGGAAAAAAAAAAAAGAAAAACTTAGGGTCAAAAGTTCCCAAAACTGTCAAAACTCAAAGCCCTCGCAGTCTCGCAGAGGCACAGGGGCACAACAGTTACACCCAAAACCTTCTCTCTTCCCTCTGAGTCGCTGCGACGCCGACCACTGTACACCGGCACTAATGCTTTATCGGCCACTACACGGAGGCCGTTACTGCTTTAGTTTCTTGGCAATTGGTACGTCAGTCGCCGGCCACCGGCCACTACTGCTTTAATATGTCAAGTCACGTTGTCTCTCTCATTTTTCATTCTTCTCATGTGGTTCTCTGTTCTCACAATCTAATCTTCTAATCTATGAATCTTCTCATCTTTCAGGTATCTTGTCGTCGTTGTCGACTCGTCGTCCTCTTGCCTCTGTTTAGCCAGTATTGTGTTTTGGTGTTTGTCAGATACTTATTAGGTATGTTTTATTATTTTACTTTTATGATCTGATTACCTCTAAATACATCAAGTTTCGTCCCATTAAAAATCGCATTGAAAGAAGTCATGTTTTGTTGCCTGATGATCTGATTTAAAGTAAAGTATGATTAAAAAAGCAATGTTAATTTATATAATGGTTTGCATGTTCTGTAACTTCTGTTGCCTTAAAATTATGTAAAAGCAATGTTATGATCTGATTTGATGTAGTTTATGGATATGGCATTGGGCTTAGTAAATTAGTAATATTATATTTGTACTAAATTAGTTGTTGTTGATCCCCTGACTCGTAGTCAATTTTATATGATGGTGTATTGGTTTGTATTTGTTTGATATTAAATAATGCTTAGTGGAGTATCAATAAAAAAAAAAAAAAAAAAAAAAAGATGATAGAATATTTAGTATGTTAAGAAAGCACTCAAGTAGAGAAGCACAGATTCAAAGTAGGATATATATTAAAGTTTCTCTTATTTAGATGATATTAACTTACTGACTGTTAGCATATGTTCAATTGGACAATCTTGCTATATTTGTTATGGAAAATTTTGCTAGGCTTTGCATTGGGCTTGTGAACTTGTGGTCAGTAACCATGGAGTCCTCCACCCAATATTCTTGCAACGTAAGAAGAAAGTGTGGTTGTGTTATTATATGAATATATGTTCTTTGTGCAAAATATACTTTGTTTATAGTTATTGTGCTTATTTCTACCTCTTATTTCATTTTCAGATGTCGAGCTCCAAATCCAAAAATAAACGAGCCTTTTCAGAGTCACGAGAACAAACAGAGACACCTACTCCACCACCAGAGATGGTGGATGTGCTTAGTTGTGATGACGATATTGATGAGTCAACTAAGAAAGAGAAATAGCCACCACCAAAGACATTATTGCATGTGAGGCAAAAGACAGAGGGGCGGGAATATGTCACATCATCAAACAAGAGAAGAGCGGAATATTGGGCCCACTTTTGGGAGTATATGGAAGATGGCAAGCGTCGAGCAGAGTGTAAGTATTGTGAAAATAAAATTTTTGCTGCGGACGGTACTCTTAATGGCTCTAAGAATGTTAGAAATCATTGGTTGAAATGTCCTGCTAATCCTGCAAATAAGTATAAGGGAAAACAAAGTAAAATTGTGTTTGATGTGGATGATGACACAGGGGAGGGAAAATTGAAAGGTTAGACTCTCAACTTGAGTGATGTTAGAGAGGTAGTAGCTTATATGATTGTTGTTGATGAATTGCCTTTTTGCTTTGTTGAGAAACCTGGTTTTAGGCATCTTATGCTTGTTGCTTGTCCTGAATTTCATCTTCCATCACGCATTACTATTGCTTGTGATATCTTTCAACTTTATTTGAATGAGAGAACAAAGTTGATTGAGTTGTTAAGAACTTCATGTCAACAAATCTTTGTTACAACTGATACTTGGACAAGTATTCAGAGAATCAATTATATGTGTCTCACGGGCCATTTTATTGATAAATATTGGAAATTGCAGAAAAGGATCTTGAACTTTTGTCCAATTTATAGTCATAAGGGCAAAGCTATTGCTACTGCTATTGAAGAGTGTTTAAAGTTTTGGGGTGTGTCTGATAAATTGTTTACTGTGACTGTGGATAATGCAAGTTCAAATGATGTTCCTTGTGTCGAGTTGAAGAAAATGGTTCAAAAGAAAGTGATGACTTGTATTAGTAATGCAGATTTCTTGCAAGTCAGATGTGTCGCTCATATCATTAATCTTAATGGTGAATGATGGGTTGAAAAAGAAAAAAAAAAAGTCAGTTGATAAAGTTAGGTATGCTGTGAAGTTTGTGAGGAGTTCTCCAGCTAGATTGAAAGTTTTTAAGGAACTTGCAATGAAACATGTTCAGTGTCACTCATCATTGTCTCTTGATTGTCCAACTAGATGGAATTCTACATTCACCATGTTAGAAATAGCTTTAAAGTATCGGGACATCTTTTGGAGGTTGGGCATTCCAACTAATCCACAAGATGAACCAGATATAGTTGAGAATGATGGTGAAAATGAAAGTTGGAGTGAAGATGAAAATGAAACTCGTGTTGAAACTGATCTTTCTGGAGCCCCATCTGATTTAGATTGGAAAGTGGCTGAGTCATTGGTTGTTTTCTTAAGAGAGTTCAAACTTTTAACTGAGGAAGTGTCTGGCTCGTTGTATGTTACAAGCAACTCAACTTTCTTTTACATTGCGCGTGCTTTACACTAGTTGAATTTGTGGACAATGAGTGATGATCCTGGTTTTAGACATATGGCTATAGCAATGAAAAAGAAATTTACCAAATTTTGGGGTCAAATTGACAAGATGAATGTGTTGATCTTTATGGGGGCTATTCTTGATCCGAAAGTGAAGTTGGTGGGTTTGAAATTTGCTTTTGAAGACATCTATGAGACACATGAGGTTGAAGAAATGACCTCTCAAGTGTTTCGTAAGGCAAGTGATTTGTTTGAGGAGTATAGGAAGAAATATGCTCCTTTCACCCCTCGTAGTTATGACATGATACCCATTACCACTGGTGGACTTTCTCAACAGTCCGGTGTTAGAGATTTCAAGAAATACATTGAAAACAAAGTGAATAAATCAAGATCGGTTGATGGATATGCCAAATCAGAGTTTGATAGATATTTGAATGATCAATTGGGTGACCATGAGTTGGATTTGGACATATTGAGTTGGTGGAGTATGAGTGCCCATAGATATCCAATCTTAGCATTCATAGCTCGTGATGTATTGACATTGCCAATATCTACTGTAGCATCCGAGTCCGCATTTAGTGCTGGAGGTCGACATCTTGATCCTTTCATGAGCTCCTTGACTCCTAAGGTATCTTTCCACTTTATTATATTTTTCTTTACCTTTGCAAATTTCAGTAATTTTTTTGTTTCAACACCTTAACCTCTTTATTATTTCATTATTGGCATATTATTATAAGATGGTACAAGGTCTTATTTGTGCCTAAGATTGAATTCGCCCGAAAAAAGATCAAAATGCGAGAGTTGGTGTGGAGGAAAAATTAGAGGAATTGGAGGCACTTGAAATTGGTAATCTATTAAATATTTTTTTATTTAATTTTTTCTTCCTTTCAACAAGTTTACACAATCTTATGTAACTTATATTGGTTGTTTTTGTATTATACTATGTACAGATTTATAAAACTCTACATTGACCGATGATTTCGATGTGGTATTTGTTGAGCTAAGTAACAAGTGATATCTAGGTAAATTCTAATATGTTTGTGTCTCTAAGACTCTTAACTATGATTTATTATATGTTATCTTTATTAAGTTAATAATTATTTTGTTTGATTTTAACAAGTGTCTTTGTAGGAAGATGTGGTTTGGAACGTTTGAGGGAGACCAATTCTATGGGCTATGGCTATGGCCATGGAAAATGCTTGAATACATTGCAATGGAAGCTTGAAGTTCCAAATTCCTTATATTGGATTGAGATTTTACTTTTATGATGGATATATATTTGTCACTTTTGATTTATTATTTTGGGTATTACACCATGTGATGTAATTTAATTAAGTAACTCATATGACTTGACTAGTTGACTTTGTATTTATGGATGTGATTATGATTTATGTGAATGTATGGGTTGACCTATGAAAACAAGCTGGAGCATAAAAATGGAATCAGGTTGGTACTTGGTTGAGTCAAAAACGCAAAACAAAAACCAAGTTTAAATGTTAAATACAAGCATCGGTCCTTTCAGGTCCAGTCCGGGTTCAGACCGGCCAATTCAGGTCCGGTTCAGTCCGGTCCAAGATCGAATCTGAACGATCCGGTCTATGGTCCCCAAATCTGCCATGCTTGGTCTCCGGTCCGGTTCTGGATCGGTCAACAGCCCTAGGGGTGAGTGTAATACCCCAAAGATTTTATGGTTGACGAAAGGTTAATGGTTTGATAGTACTACTCATATAACCAAGGTGCATCTTCTTTTCAAGGAGCTCAATCCTTAGAAACTCTACAGTTAAGCGTGCTTAGCTGGCATTAGTTTAGGGGTGGGTGACCTCCTAGAAAGTTTCTCAGGAGCATTCGGGTGAAGACAAATCATGCTGAAAAGACTTGTAGGGGTTTGTGAGGTTAGTCCTCAACTAGGAAAGCGGATCTTGGTAGCACCAGCAGCCTTTGTAGGAGGTTATGGTGTTACACATATATTTCCTACCTTCTTAAACAAACTTATGAAGAAGTCTAATTATATTAGGAAACTTGCTAAAAGATATAGCACATATATGGAAATTCTCCCTCAAGCAAATCAACCGAACACTAGCACGTCTTGGATCACAGCAGCACCGCCCGGCCAGGCGAACTTCAATCTCCATAATTTAATTAGGCTCCATAATCCCAACAATCACCCACCTGGGGACTACTTGTACCGAACCAAGAACACACACATCTCGTTGTATCTTCAACGAACATGAAGGACAACCTATGAACATCTTCAAATCACCATGAAGATCATCATCATCACTGTCTTCAACTTATCATGAAGATCACCGAAATCTCAACCAACCACGGCCCAATTTTAAACCTACTCCAAAGACAACCTCAAGAAGTGATAAGTTTCTTATCGCTCCCACCTGAGCAAAAAACTCCAACTTCTACCATGCCTTCTTCAGTTTCACACACCCCCGTGTGTCAACTTCACCCTGCGGCACGAAAATTCAACCTTGACCCAATCGATTTCTTTAGTGTTCCATCAACAAAACAAAGTTTGTTTCTCCCCTTTAAAGCATTGATCATGGCCCTACGCCATGTTGAGTAATTGTCACCCTTCAAGATGACGTTGGTGAACACCGTGGTGGAGCAATCAACACTTGATAAGTAATATGGTGAAGAAACATCTTGAGTTGGATGTACGTTTGATTTTTGCGGCCTACCGTCACCACCCGCCATAAGGAAGATAAATTTCTATGATCTGCTTGAATTCTCACAGATCAAGATGAAGAATGTGGTTTTTTTTTTTTTTCTAAGAATTGAAGAGCCTAGGCTCTAATACCATGTAAAAGATGAAGAATTATAGGAAGGTAGAAGATGGCCTTGATTTCTATTGACTTGAATATATATACAGTTAACTAAGACTAATCGCCCTACCTTATATGGCAAGATACAAATCAACTATACAAGGAAACAAAATGACTACATAATAATATGATATAACCACATAAAGATATGATATAACCACATAAAGATATGATATAATCTCAACTGCAAGCAAGACTGTGGTGAAGCGTGTTGGGTTAAAGAAAATCGAAACTAGTTATATGTAAATGAGAGGGAAAGTAGGGGATTTAATTCAGTAACATTACCGGTGAGTGGCGGTGGTGGCGTGAGGACGGTGGTGCTAGTGCTTGCCGGAATGAGAGATTAACAGCAGATATGGTGATAAGGGTGAATGTGGACGTGTGAAGGGTGAAGGAGAAGAC
Source organism: Mesembryanthemum crystallinum (assembly GCA_030267885.1). Classification (NCBI taxonomy): domain Eukaryota; kingdom Viridiplantae; phylum Streptophyta; class Magnoliopsida; order Caryophyllales; family Aizoaceae; genus Mesembryanthemum; species Mesembryanthemum crystallinum. Next base: position 11,433 of record BSSO01006534.1, read on the forward strand.
AGAGTGAATTGCAGGGAATAGACAGAAGAATTGAGTCGTATTGATTTGTGAGTGAAGAGGGAGGTTGTCTAATTTAAATTGAGTCAAATGGGTGGTCAAATAAGGCAATTAGGATAATTAAGGAGATAATTATTAGCGACTAAATAATAAAATCAATATATATAATCAAAATAAAATATGTTAATATCCTAGGAAGTTTCTAGAAATTAATTTGAAAATCAAATTAAAATATATTAGCTAAATACATAAATGATTTAGAGAAATTAAATTTTATAATTAGTAAAATGAGTATAAATATTTAGAAACCTCCGAATTACCAGATGGGTAATTTTTATGATCAGCCTTCTCCATAAAAAACTTCAGTGCCAAATGAGTATTTTTAATAGACCAAAAGCGCATATAGGCCCAAAAATAATTTAAAAAATCA
>BSSO01006535.1:0-11859 GCA_030267885.1 Mesembryanthemum crystallinum
AAAATTAATTCCATAGATCCCTCAATCTCAAAATTGACATGCACAGAGTTTTTTTTTATTAGCCATATTTCCACCACACAACTTTTAGGTTGATACCTTAATGGTCCCCTATTTCTTGCATATGATCTTTCTCTTTTGTATGTTGACAAGACACGCATTGCACTTGCGATGAAATGGATACAAAACAAGCAACATCCTTTAACTTATACATCTACCCTTTTCCATTTTTAGTAAGCTGGTATTTTTTTCCCATTTTCCACAACATTTATATATATCAACAAGCTCTTTGATTATGACGCCAAGACGGTATTCTATTTCTATATTTCGGTTTCTTGTATTATTCATCATTCATGTACTCGATCTAACATTCATCAATGGAGTATATGTCAATTATTAGCTCACCGCTTTGACTCGTACCCAAATTAAAATCAATGTTCAAAGTAAATATTCTCCCCAAATTTTACTCTCGTCTATTTTAAGAGGTTATGTTGTTTAACAAATCTCAAAGGTACGAAACATTATTTTATGTAGGGAAGTATTAAGTTCGATATATATAAGGATTTTACACTTCTCAGGATGATGTAGGAGCAGTTAATTGTGGCACAGTCCAATTTCTAAAGGAAGAGGGAAAATAGTTTATATACTCCTATGTTGTATGGATCCTTTAGGATAGGCTTCCTTGCCCACCCGCTCAAAGAAAATAAGAAAAAAAAAAAAGTTCATTTATTTATCTAACATTTATGTCCATTTTATCCACATATTTTTTTCGAGTTACGTGCATAAATTTTACTCCCTCCGTNCTTCATTGTAGAACGGAGGTAGTAGATTTTTTTGTTGACCACTACCTTATATATAGGGTAATTGGCAACTAGATACCTTTAAAAAAAAATTTGTTCAACACTACCTTATAAAACATTTTTTTTTTTTTTGCCATGGAGCTACCTTTAATCGGATTCCGATGGATTTTTAAATTTTTGGACCATTTTGCCCTCACGTGAGTTAATGCACAGTCATTTAAGTTGTTTGTTTTTTTCTTTTCTTTTTGATTTCTCCCCCTCCCCAACTCATATTACACAAAAATGAAGATCAAATTCCGAAAAGGAAAAAAAAAAATAACATTAGGTTAAGTGACCATGTGCATCCCACGTGAGGGTAAAATGGTACAAAAAATTAAAAATTCACCGTAATCCGACCAAAAGTATCTCTATGGCAAAAAAAAGGTCTTATAAGGTAGTGTTGAACAAAAAAAGTTTTAAAAGGTATGTAGTCGCCAACTACCCTATATATAAGATAGTGGTCAACAAAAAACTAAATTTTATGTTGAATTTTATCTACATGTAGTCATGTAGATTGTTTGCCACAATTTTATTACTTTGTTGTATTTATAAAGACATGTATTTTATTATTATTATTTTTTTGTTGTGTATGAGTTATCGTCACCTCCTGATGCTCTATCTCAAGTATTTCATGAATAAGTTTGTATAGGTATTCTTCAACCAATCTTCACTTCAGAACACCAAAACTCCAATCCTAATATATCTATGGGGTGAGGTTTGTCTATCATCATATATATATATATGATAACTATGTCTTTTATAATTTAGACTTTAACTTCAGAATATTATTACCTTTCATTAATTATATTTTTAATTGAAAATGCTACCTATCAATATTATGATATAATGATGATTGACATTTAGGTGTTTATAAACCGAACAGCTTCCCTAGTGACAATTATTTTTCTTAATAGGAGATGCGTGCCACTTGCTTATTGGACATTGAATTTAATAATAATTATCTATATATTTTTTTTATGTTTTGCCTTTATATATCTATGTATAGATAATTATTATGTCGCTTGATCACCGCCATGAGCACTGGAAGACAGAAAAGCATAACGAAGATTAAATAAATAATTTGCATACTGTAAAATATTTTTTTGGGTGCCACTTATAAAATCTTGTTGAGCTCGCTCGCACTTGGCACTTTTGTGTTGCGTCTGTTGTATTATTTACGAGATTGTTATTCTTTAAAAGCATTTGCCAACTAATTAATGAAAAAGATGAAAAAAGATGAGCAAAGAAAAAGTTTGATGACATAGGATGCATCCAATTATATATCACAGAATTGAATTATTATGAGTGGCCATATAGTAATAGGCTTATAACCCTAGCTAACAAAAAGTAATTGCTCTGTTTGAATTTAGTTGTCACATAATTAAAAAAGAAGCACAAAATTTGAGAAGCACTCCTACTAGTGGCGGATCCAAAATCAGCTTTTAAGCGATAAAGTTCAAGTGGTACACTGGCACCCAATATCTTGACATCTGCCACTGACTCTTGTAATTTATTATTATATTTAGAATTAACTACGATTATTTTCAAATATTCGAAATTAAATAGTATAAGTAACAATTAATTATATAAGGAGACAATATGATTTGGAGGGGCTAAAAGGCCAAATTAAAGAAAATGAGATTAGATGTGTTGTCAAAAAGATAGATAAGCTAAGGGGGACCATAATAGTAGTAGATGGTACTAAATTGTTTAGAGTTGGGATTAATGGACCACAATCTATATGCCTATAACTATAAGGAATGCGTAGGTGTTACTATAATGGTTTAGGACTACAAAATTAATCAAAAGCAGCCGTTGGTAGTTCATGTTCTTAGGAGGAAAAATGGGGCCATAATTAATTAATTTAAATTTATGTATTATAAATTAGTACAATCCTAAAAAAAAAAAAAAGATTAGGTCACCTTGGTCTACCACTTTTTATTGTACTACGTAGTTACGTACCCTTGTTTTCATAAGTTATTGTCGGGAGCCGAATCCATCTTACCTCTAGCTGTGTGTATTTCGTGTTTAAATCTATAAACAGAGTACTAGTTTTACACTACCAATAAACTATATTAATAGTAAACTATATATGTTTATAATATTATTACGGAAAATGTTCGATTTGACCTATTTAGTTGATAAAATTAACACTAAGTTAAAATGAACCTAAATTCTCAGGTATAACTTTATGTAACCGTTAGAATAACCCAATTCAGAGTTGGGATGAATTTTAGGGTAAATTTATCCACTTAGATAGTTGCACAAGAATGTTACTCTAATATACACGAAAGAATTGTTTTATAAGAGGGCCAAAACTAGTTATTATTATGTTAAAGTTAGGACAATATCAGGTTGACTCGTATTCAGGCAATGCAATAATATTGGTTTTACTACCTTGCCAATCAAACTATTTTTCTTTTTCTTTTTCATATAATAAATTAAATTAGGAGAGAATGAACAGTGCTTAAGAGAGATGAGGTTTACAATCTACATTAATTATGTTCATTTCGTCGTCATCATTCAACTTTTAGTTTAGTGCAAATCAATTCATATTCAACAGTTTAATTTTTTTTTTCTTTTTCTCTTACATACGTTCTGCAATCAAATAGATTTGTGACTTATTAATCTCTAGTCAATATCTATTTTTAAGTACCAAAAAGAAATAATCTATTCTTTGATTCTAGGGCTGATTTGAGCTTAATATAATTTTAAGGTAACATATAGAGTCAGGCTAGCTAATCTTGTTTTCCCGATTTTAAATAATGGCTATTTTGCCTATTTATATATCTTAAATCCAAAATATTTATAATTTTTTTTTTAGGTTTTGGGTTTATTTTGTTGATTGTTTTATTAATTTTGCAGTAGTTGTTCAATCCTCTGCCTCCTTTATTTTTGGCTGATTAGAGGAGAGAGGGAGTATTATTGTCACTTAAATATTGGATTGTAGTAGTAACTAGAATCATGGAAATTTGGGTCAACCAAAGACTATGTAGATACAGTATTTTAAACCTACGACACTTTTTGTTTCAGTTCTTTTGGGCAACATAATTTATCTTGGACTTATTTATTTATTTTTAAGAAAACAGTATACTAAATAGCTGGTACTCCTACCATAGGCATTGCTATTGAAAATGAAATAGGAGTACTTGTTTGAGATGAAACTTTTGAAAACTACAAGAAATTTAATAATATATGATATCAAGTTTATAGGTTTTAAAGCTTTGACTTTGAGTCATTAGGCACTCAAATAAACCTTGTACTTGTTAATCCTATAGTAGAGGAGTTCAAGTTCTTATTTTGCTAGTATATTTGAGCTCCTGTGAATTGTGATCCAACATTAGAAGATGCTCATTGATCCAATCTTAAAAGAGGCTCTCTCTTTGATATTCCCTTTCTCTCTTTAAATAAGGATAAACTACCTTATATATTGGGAATGACTAGGGTGCGTCTCCAAACACAGAACCATAAATATTCTATAAATAACTTTCGATATGTGCTCTTCAAAAGACTTGAACCCTAACTTAATGTAGATATTATAACTTATTTGCTACTGGATCAAACACCTCTTATTAGTTAAAAAGTACTCTAAACAAGAAGGAAGAGATAGAATAGTACATTTCATGTTAGTTATATCGAACAGGATAGGCTGTAAAATCTCATTATTACGCATGCAGTTAATCAAATATGTACTATATACTTATCTTTAAAGAACAATTAACTACGAAAACTATTAGTTTGGTTTTAAAATATGTGAAAACTATCTCACCAAAAAAAAAAAAAAAATGTGAAAACAATCTCACCAAAAATAAAAATAAAAAAATATGTGAAAACTATTATATGCACTTGCTACATGTTGTGGTGTATGTAATGTTATACAAGTAATATCAAAGATCTCATCATAATCGATATTAAAAGTCTCAATGAAGTATCAATCATATTTCGTTATAACAACTTTATTATGCAACAAATATACGTAATAATTTTGACCATATGCACAATGAAATTGTTTAACTCGATCACTTGTATACAGAAAGTTGATCACAAGCATTCATCCAGTATTTGGTGTGAATAGTTCTACACTTTCATCAATTAAGCTAAATCACATGTTAGATTTGGCAGACCTTATCCAATTGATTAATGTTGAACTTGTGGTTTAAAACTAGGCATTGAGAAAAATTTTCCAATGTTTAGAGTTAGATGATTGATCAATCTGACTCAAGTATAATTAATTATGTATCATAAAAAAATACGGATAATATTTAAAATTGTACTAACAAAAAAAGGCTATTGGCCCGATACATTGTTACAAAATTCCATTAAACTATTGGAGAAGATCTTTTGCATATAGGATTCCCTGGGAAGCATGATTACCTTCCCAAAATATAAGTATAATGAAAGGTGGAGTACTACATATAGGAAAAAGAGATGATATTGGTACGACACTTACTATTTTTAGCAAGTAAACGTGAAGGCATATGTCACTAAACACTAACACTAACACTAAACCACATATCTTATTCTTTACAATAATGTTTCTATTTAATTATTCATTGACAATACTTAGTGCCTAACTCTTTGAGTACTAGTACTTCCCCATGTAGTTAATTACATTATTATATGTACAATATTAATACTTTATAGTAATATATACTCCGTAGAAATCTATATTAGTTAGTTTAATACTCCCATAATTGCATTAATACAAAACATTTCGATTTGAACCTTTGAGTTAAGATTCATCCCTCTTTGAATTGTCAAGTGTCTGTCGATGCTCCACATACATAATTACATGTATTATTAGCTTAATTAATCACCCCCTTGCAAATCTGCAAATCAAGTGGTTGAGTGAAGAGAGAATATGCACTACCTATGAGATACCCTAGATGTGGAGTACTATTGTTATATATTGCATAAACTTTAAGCTTAATTCTTGGTTGTCCAATTAACATAATACATAGGACCACATTTTGTTTTTAGAATATATCCAATTTTAATACTCCATGTTACTTTACATTATGTGTAGTTGGTTGTCAACTTGTCATAGAAGTAGTGTACTTTAGATAACCGATGAAAATGATTCCTCATGACCAATTTTATATATTTACATATTTCTCAATAGAGCTGATCATCAATCGGTCAATTCAGGCACCTCTCATAATGGACCATTGTGCATAGGACATTATGATCAGTTGGCTTTTATGTCAAAAAAAAAAAATGACCCATACTGGACTATCCTAGTTGAGCCGATAACAATTTGTGTCCGATATAAGGACCGGCTAACTTGACTCGTTGCCACCCTTATTCATGAAGCAACTAAGAATCACCTCCTAAATAAAATCGTAGCTAGTTAGTAGTTAATTGTGATAAAGCCATTCCTACAATATCACATTACCTTTGTAGTTGTCAATGGACAAGTACTCATTTTATGAAAGTGTTTTAATAGACCAACTTTCCGAGGCATGTGCCAAACACACTTCTAAGAAAATTACAAATTTCACATACATAAATTCATGGTGGCTTCAATAATGCACCATAAAAGAATTTAATGTCTTTCCAGAGACATTAATCAAACAAGAAATTAAGGTTGTCTATATGTCAAGAACAGCAAATCAATCACTTAATCCTTGCTAACTAAGCACTTGATGCTACTTAATTACTACTACTAAATGTATACCAAGAAGAAGGTTCAAGTTGGTGGGCATTTGTCGAATGCAGCAAAGGTTCCAAAATGAGGGGGAAAGAGGGTACTGAAGAAGAAAAACAGGAAATTTGTTGGGTTAGATCTTATGAATTGAATTCATATTGGGTTGGTAAAATTCCAGTTATAGGCATTTATTAACTTGCACCAATTTGGACAATGGATTTATGCTTCCATTGGTAAAAAGGTGTGCCAGTGCCACCCACACCTCTTTGTAATTCTATTTCTAGCTACTCCAAAATTACACACATAAGTAAAATACCACCATGGATTTAGCAATGCAATTCGTTTTATAGAGATGGAAAAATAACGAAAAAGTGGATGGTACCAATTAGCTGGCCTTTTTTTTTTTTTGTTTTTGTAAGGTATTGCGTGCACTTGTTAAATGTTACTATTATTATGCAATAGGTAATATGAGTAACAAACAATTAGATTTATACATTTAATATGGAGTAGTTATGACAAGTAAACCTAGTATTTGAAGTAGTTGGTTTCAAAGCTTTATGTTGTTTTTCTTTTCTTTTCTTTTTCTTTTTTTATATGAGGAACCTACAGCCATGGTTATTATAGTGTGTAATGCATGAATTCAGAGGTTATGCAATAGACTGCAAATCACATAAGGTTATTGTAGTTGGTTTGACTATAGCTGAATGTCGATCTAATTAGATTAGATTATTTGGCTGATACAACATTTGTTTATTGGTCTTTCGGGGTGTGCTTATTTTGCCTAAAAGTATCTAAATTGAACGACTTGAACTGAATGAATAGTAATCTGTAAGGGAATAAATAAGTTGTAGGAGTTGGACTGAATTGAATGGTATGAACTGAACGACCTAAACTGAACTCATTGGCATGAACTAAATGACTTAAAATGGGATTCAACAATGCGAAATGAACACACCCTTAATAAGATGTAAAATTTACTAATGGTTTGTTCGTTTCGCCCTATTAAATCTCATTTCAGGTCATTCAGTTCAATTTCTGCAAGTTACTTTTTTCTCTCACATCTTACTATTCATTCATTTCAAATCGTTCAGGTCGTTCAACTTAGTTGAGTTCAATTCAGTTTAATTTAATTCTTGCAACTTACTTTTACTCTCGCATGTCACTATTCATTCAATTCGATTCATATAAATTCAGTTCTAATCAATTTTAATTTATATGCTTCGTTTGTTTTTTTTTAATGTTTGAGAGGTATGTTCAATTTGTTAGGTTGTTAAGTTTTGCTAATAAGGGTTGAGGGGCTAAACCTAGTTGGGCCTCTGGGCCTATGTAAAAGGGGACCACTTTAAGGTACTGTTACCACTTGAGGAAATGAAAGCAAAGAAACTTAAGCCTCGTCCCACTTCTATTATTGGAATAACAGTTTGGCAATTGGCAGCCACTCAAAGGAGAAAGAAATACCATTAGACTTAGAGAAAAAGATAATACAGTGTGATTTATGGATTAGATAGATAGACTACACATTTGAGAGGACCCCTTGATTTAAGGCCTTGTTTGGCAATTTTTTTTTGTCCGCCTGCTTTATCGCGTGGCCTTATCATGTCTCCACTTAAAGGCCTGTTCGGTAAAATTTAGTTGACGCAATAGTTGTTAGTTATTCTAATAGTTATAGTTGTAATAATTTTAGCAGTCGTTATATGGTAGCTATCAGTTTTTAACTATTTGATTAAGTATTATTCTGTAAAATTCAAAAAGCTGATTATTAATCACTACACTTAAATATTAGTTTACCGAACATCTAAAATTATATTATTAGTTGATAAACCTAATCAAACCACTAAACTCTACTACCAAACACACCCTTACTTTCATTTGCCTCCACATTGGTACATCCAAACACGGTAAGGAATTGTGTGGGTTTTAAAATTACGAACTTCTAAGAATCAATCTACCATCTTTCATCTCTCGATGATTTAATTCAGTATCCACACCCTTATCTATTAGTGTGCATCATTGCATTGTGCATTTTTTTTTTTTTAATTGTATCAATATTGCTACTGCATTGATCATTTTGCAAACAAATTAAATCAATAATTTACAATCATGAAAAGGAGTATTCTTAAAACATCTTCAAAAAGAAAGGTGAATTAGTTCTGCAAGTGTAATTAAATTGAATAAGAGATCTTATAACTTCCGTCTACTTCAAAGTGGAATTGAGTTCACAATTTTTGGCTCTAAACTTTTACTAAACATTAGTACAGTACAAGTTTTTAATATTGTGGTAAGAAAATTCTAATCATTTTCAAATAAAAAAAATTTTTAAATATTTGTCTCTTAAGTCTTAACAATATTACTTAAGATTTTAGAGTTATAACTTATAACCAAAACTATATGATTTTGATTCCAAACAACCTCCAGCTAGATGTTTCTAACGTGAAAAGCTGCCACTTCACTAAGGGCAACAGAAGCTGGCTTGGTGCAATGTATTAGACATTAATTAATACTACAAGTATTTTTTCACCAAAGAATTAATACAAGTATTAGTGTTAGATTAGATTGCCATTAAATGAATCGAGTGCACACCACGCGCAAATAAAAGCGCGTGAGCTTGATAAGATTAAGAAAGAAAAAGGAATTAAATACGAGGTACAGCAAGAGAGAAAGGTCATTGGTCGTTTGGTGAACAAAAGAGGCAAATAGTGGACCTTTCCCGTACTCTTGGATTGGACTTTTCTGGAAAAAAAAAAAAAAAAACATTTCCTATAATTATTTCTTTTCTATTTTTTCTTTTTCGAACGAAATTCCGTAAATGCCCTTTTTCATTTTCGAAATTACATTATTTGGTATAATACTTTTATTTAATTTTAAAATTAGGTAACTAATTAGCGGATCAAATAGTGGAGTAAGTGTGTGTAGACACAATGCTATGTGTATATTTGTCATAATATAAAGAAAATATTATGATTAAATTGATTGTTTGAATACATTGATTTCACTAGTGTATAAAGTACTCCTCAAATGAAGTACTAAAAAAAATTGAATGAATTTCTGCAAGTGCTTCAAGTTGTATAACATTAATAATATTTTTAGGTAAATATATCAAAATATAGTTGAATAAATTATTCTTATATGATGGTCAATTCTATTAAATCAAGAATGTGAAATGGTATCATGATTATTCATTGGAAAGGAAAGGAAACAGTATTATAAAGTAGGGACTTTAGCAGAAGAAGTCTTTCGCAGTTTGCTTTAATTTTGTTGTTTAGTCATTTTGTTGCAGTGTTGTTGGTCCTATGATAAAAATCTTGTTAATGTACTAATAGTGGAGTATTATCATGTTAGAGCTTTTACTTATTTGCAGAAGTAATTAATTAAAATTTTCTGAAAATTAAAACTAATTTAATCTTTCTCATATTAAGTGTCTTCATACATAAGATTTGGTATTTAGAATAGGAAAGTGTGGTACTTAATATCTAAATTCTAGCATTCGATTTTGGCTTGACTTGGCACAAAAATAGTCTCGGTCTGGCGTGTCATGAAATGATCGGTCATGTGCTATATATCAATGCTAAAATTTAGGGATCCCAATGCCTAAGCACGACATAGTTCACTCCTACATGAGTAAAAACAATTTTAAAAATTGAAAAACAAAGGGCACAAATATTGGCGATACGAGCCATGACCTGATAGGTCGTGGGCTGGGGCTGCCCTTGGGAAGAAGGCAGCATGACATACAGCACTGATCATGCTGTGTGTCGTGCCTCGATGTGCCCCCCAAACACCAGTAAGACATGTGGGTCAACCCGTATCCATCCCTACAGTAAAAGTTACCATTAAATTGAGCATAAGTGAAAATAAGAATAAAAATTACGAGCCACCCCATATATATAAGTCACCCTATGCAATGAGAGCATTTCACCCCAAGTTTTTGCCAACGTATTATAATGTTAAAAGATGTACAGATTATAATTTGACATTGAATAGTTTTACATACAAACTAAAAAAGATGAAAAATTGAGGGGAACTACTTTAAATATGTATGTTAGAGAAGTTCTTATAACCAAATCGTATTGGAATTCCGACAATTACAAGGCTTGGGTACTAGTCATAATGTCTTGATAGGGATCGCTTATGACTCGTGTGCTAGAAAAATATTTTGTGCCTATTGCCTATGTTATGGGAGCTTGCAAGGTCGTACACTAAAACAATTTAGCTTGCAACTCAAATTTTGGAATTAAACCTCATTATATTAGCATTTTGAATAGGCTCATCTTTTTTTGTGAAACCCAATACAGGTCAAAGTCGAGAGAATTTGATAGATCATTATTTTCTTTCTTCTTTTTTGGTGCTAGTACATTCAACTCAGAGGTTCAGCACGATCATTTTTATACCAATAGATGTGTGACCATTGACATGCTACCCTTATACAGATTTGATTAACGCTCTAAGAGGTGTTAATATATAGTTCTATTTTGTCCAGTAATGTAAGTATCTCGATCAACGAATTATGTTAGTTTTACTTATTTCTGCTATGCAATCCGGAATTCTACTATGTGCAGGTCATTTTGCAAAAAAAAAAAAAACGGTATATATAGGTCATTTTGTGAGATACTACTTTATAATTTTTATTCGTACACAATTACTTTGTCGTAAGTTAATATATGAGGTAGTATTCGCCATTTTTTTTTAAAAAAAAAAAACATGAAATTGAACATGTACACTTGCACAAGTTCAGACTAATATGGTTGAATAACTTTTCGTCAATTTATATCGTACTCCCTCTGTCCCGAAATTAGCTTTCAGAAATGGAGAGGGTATAAGATTTTAGGTGAGTATATTTAGACATATTTGCCCTTGCACTAATAGAGGGAATAAAACATAGAAGGGGAATTTTATGTGAGAGATTAAAGTAATAGAGAGAGATATTATTGTGAGAGATAAAATAATAGAAAGAGATAGAGTGATTGGAGAGAGAAAGTGATTGGAGGGAGAGTATATATATTTTTTTATTGTATTGGTGAGTTAGGGCCTATTCTTTTCAACTTATTGTGATAAGTTTCAGTTTAGTTCAGTCGCAATAAGTTCAGTTCAGTCACAATAAGTTCAGTTCAGTTCAGTTCAGTTCAGTCACAATAAGTTTAGCTAAGTTAAGTTAAGTTAAGTTAAATTAAGTTAAGTCAAGTCAAGTCAAGTTAAATTAAGTTAATGTTATTATTATTATTATTATTATTAGAAAAAATTGGGTTTAACCACCTTTAATAATAGGGTGTTTTGAAATAACCACCTTTATTATAACTTTTTTAAAATAACCACCTTAAATGTTACATTTCACATAATATAGCCACCTAGACATTTTTTCTTCCCATTTTACCCTCACCT
>BSSO01006536.1:0-11859 GCA_030267885.1 Mesembryanthemum crystallinum
AAAAAAAAAAAAACAGATTCTGGACAAAAACAAAATCAGTGCTGAGTTTTAAAGAAAGGTGCTGTAGCACTAAAAAAAAATACAGCAGCGCTGTAGTTTAGAAAAAACAGAACACGGATCATATACCATGACTGATAATTAAAGTTATTGATATAAAAAAACATCAACTTTCAGTGCTGAAACGAAAACAAAGAAGATGAATAAAGAGAGAGGAAGAAATCCTAAACAAATTTGAAACTCACAATAGTTATCTTGACCTTGGTTTTCTGTCGCAAGAAGCAATACTCAGTGAGAATAACAAATAAATTTTCTCACTGCTTCTCTAGAAATCTTCAATAGAACGTACGTTGAATATTTAGGAAAGAAAAGAAGAGAGTTTATATAAGGACTGAGTTAAGTCTCCTAACCTTGCTAAACTCTGTTCAAAATTTAAAAAGAGACTGAAAATCACGATGTTAGGTTGACTCAATAAGTATAAATTCAAAGCAAATAGTCTCTCTTAAAGGGAATAGGACTCTTAAGGATTCCTAGTTACACTCAAACTGTTTTCAGCAACTCTAACTCCCCTAAACATCAGCAAAATTGAATCTTTAAGGCTAAAAATCAGCCTAAAGGATTAACCTATGTTCCAACTCACATTTGATAATAAATTAACACAAAAACACACTGTTTTGGTGTTGAACAAAAAGGTCCAAGCCAAAAATACGAAAATTAAAAAAAATAATATATAAACAAAATAAATACAACAGGCTAATAAAACCAAAATAAAAAAAATAAAAAAATCAAATACTCGTACAAACGAACTACGATCGGTTTGATCCCCTCTAAAGGGGTATGTAGGCAACTCATCAAATATGAGTACAACTCGAAAAATATAAAAATAAATCAAAACATTCAAACATTTAGAACTACGATCGGTTTGATCCCTCTAAAGGGGTACGTAGGCAACTCATCAAATATGGGTACAACCCAAAAAATAAATCAAACACCTAAGCCTAAATCAATAACTAATAAACATTCAAAACTAGTCGGAATCAAAGGGTCTTCTCCAAAACTGTAATTGTGTCTAAACACTATAGATAGGGTCGTACCTAAATAATAAAACCAACGTATCAAATACGTTGGGAGATTATGTTAGCAACTTAAACTTAAAAAAATTTTTGCTCAACATCCACCATTAGATAAAACCTCTATATAAGCCATAACAAATGAGGACAACAAAAAAGAACATACATTAGCATGAATATTGACATCAAAATATATCATAAAAAACATAAGACTACTTGGAGTGTCAATGTTGGACATAAACCAATTTCAACCTGGAAATCCAGTTCTCATTTCTCTTAAACCACCAGAAATAAAGATGACAATACTGGAATGAGTTCATAAAACAAAAAGAGCAAAGAAATAAAATACGCCAGCAAACAAAGCTCTCAGGCTATAATAATATTTGAACTGCCAAATTGTTCTGTGTAGAGGCAAGCTGGCTAATAAGCACATAAGATTGGAAAGAAATCCAAACATTAGAATATAGACTAATGAGCTTACCTCCAAAGCATCAGCATACTGCCTTTCGGCATCAGTTATGCGACTTTCTGCCTCCTTGTTTATCTCATCTATCCTGTCTTGGAAGTCCTTTTGCAGCCGTTCACTTTCTGCCATCAGTTTGTCTAGTTGTATGTCAAGCTTTCTTGACAAACTTTTGTAATCAAATTCTTCTTTTATTTTCAACATGTTTTCAACCTTCATAGCCTGTACAGTACAAATATGAGGCACTTCTCATGTGCTGATGAACTCACATCCACTAATAGTCATCATGATTCCATAATTGTGATATGAACCAAGACCTTATTTCAACCAAGGATCCCCCTGCCCCCAATAATTTCGTACTTGATATGCCACCTTAAAAATATTTTCTGCCTTTTTTTTTTAGTGTCTTTCAACTACTTGAAGTTCACTGAACACTTGAAGCCAACAATCGTAATCAAGCCAAGTTGCTCCACTATCATCATATGACTAAAGACCCTAACAGAGTACAGAAACAGAGTCCAGATCAAATCACGGATGGAAGGGAACAGGCAATTTTCTACTCACCCTTTGTCCAAACATTATGGTGCTCGCTGTTTCTGCTCGGTGACGTGGGGATGGACCGATGGTAATAATCAGTGATGTTCTTGCAGTACCTGTACCACAGATGCCTCAGTACATTATTCATATGTCAAATGACCCATTAAGTTCGATTGTGATGGTACCAAAAGAAAAAGAAAGATAAATAGATATGCAGATGTCTTCAGCTGTGCAAGAAGGTTGTCTCTTATAGATTGTATAAGTGACATATTTATACATGTAGTACCATAGCTATGCATTATGTGGTTGACAATTAATGGCAAACATATAACTGGTATCCAATGGCCTGCGCAACTACTTGGGCAAAGTCCGGACACCCATGATATCAGGAAAAGTACTAATAATTGGTATCCAATGAGAAGAAATAAGAATTCGTCTGTACCTCCAAATGAATCCCGAAGCAATCTGGTAAGTTTTGAATCACGAACTGGAACATGTGCACTATTTTCTGCTAAAGCATTAATGCACTTCCCCAACGCACTTAATGAGAGATTAATAGATTTCGCTTCCTCCAGAGTATGGCCATCACTTCCTGGAAGACAAAGATTGAAGAGAAACTAGGGCATGTCAAATGAGAGGAGAAAATTAACCTTGGAGCAAGAGTGTACGCAACCCAAAGGTACAACGTCAACCCACTTGACCAGCATAACAACACTCACTGAATGGATATGCCCACAGGTCATAACAAGAACAGTGAAAGACAATCAGGAAAGAGAACTTCTAGGGGAACATCTACCACAGCATGGGTAATGATAAAAGCTTCACACTTCAAATTGGAAATAGTTAAATAAGTGCTCAATAAGCAAGCAGTACATTAAGACATTAACAATATCGATGCAATCATGCTTTATCATCCACTCCAAGCATAAACACCATTTTTAACCTTATAAACACCATTTTAGGCCCAAAACATCCAAGCATCCAAGTAATATAGCAAAGGAATCTTAATGCTGAAAGCAAACACATTTGAACCATCTGACTGACTCTCCAGCAGGTGCTCGATATAACAAGTCTAACTATTGTCACAAGTTTTTCTTCGTCGTAATTTCTATCAACACATCTCCCTACAAGCTGACTCTCTTCATTTAATAATGTGTTCCTCCTCCCTACATCTCTCACTAGTCACACTCACAAGTCACAACTCATTAGATTTAGAAAGAAGGTTGAATGCTATACAAAGGGCCATAAAATGATTCCCTTTAGCTCAAAAACAACCAACATTCTCAGTAGAGCATTGCTACCATCTAAAACATATGCTAAATATAAAATGCATCAATTTTTACATCTTTGCAATGCACATACATATCTTATCAAGCTTATTGCATGGAACTTTATACGCTTTATGTATATGCTATAAAATTTAACAAGTACATAATAAAAATTTGTCAATTTCTTCAATCAACCCTAACAAGATAAGCACCTGACTTGTTAACACGCTCAGAACCTGCAAGATCCACCACGACTAGCTTGCCTTTCCGTACAAGAGGAGGTTTGAGAGATTTAACACGAGAATTATCTCCATTCTCATTTGACAAAGCTAAATCCTTTCCCTTGACAGATCTCCTAATATGTACCTGCACATGTCATGAACAATTTGACGTTCAATCAAAAAACAAGCGCACACACGTACACACACGCACGCGCACGCATGCACACACTGTTACCATTAAGATAGCATGACTACGAGACGATTCAGTATTCATCTTGGTATTAGCAGCAAACCGGTGCACTTCCCCTAACCGTAGCAGCTCAATAAAACTCTTTTGATCCCTGATTTCAATACAATTAGCACCAGGAAGTGAAACATCTCCACTCTTCGGGTCTTCCATGATGGAGATGTTGTCATTGCTAGGATCCAGTAGATCTTGAATTGTTTCCATGTAGAGCTACACAGAATTTATCCACAAAATCATGGAAACCACATCATTGATACATGAGAAACTTTTCAAGGGGTCACTATCGAGATTCAGCTGAGTAGAAGCATGAGAATATGCAGGTTCATTGACAAATCAAGATAAACAACACCATCAAATACGAACCTGTAAATAGGAAATGAAGACAGAATCAGTCTCTGGACAGATAGTGGCTAAAATATCTTCCATTGCCCGTACCATGATCCCTCGACCAGCTGTGTCTTCCTCTCCAAGTTGTCCTAGTGTGTAAGTTTTACCGGTACCAGTCTGTCCATATGCCATGACTGTTCCATTGTAACCATCTAAAACACTCTGCAGCAGACCACAGTACACACACACACACGCACAAAACATATTATTCATTTGGTTAAATCTTTCATACCAAATCCAGCATAATCAGGTGAGGTAACTAAATACCTTGAGGTAGTTAGTCAATGTGGAGTTATATTTGTGAGAAATGCAGCATTCCAGAATTCTTAAATGTTGAGGAGTTAAATTGATAAAGTGCCAGTTAATAAATTTGAAAACTGTGTTAAGATATGGGAAACTGAAAAGCTGCACCACTCTAGTACCAGGTCCAGATCCCACAGTAGTTCATATAAAAGGAATAACCATTCCTCTGATGAATGAGTAATCAATATTATAGCGGGTGACTGCTAATTGGAAGTTTTCTCTCAAGTTAGCTCGCTGGATAACCCATGGGTTTACATGGCAATAGATACAACTTGATTTTAATTAGATTTGGAAACCAAATATTCCACCTGAAAAAAAAAAAAAAAAAAAAAAATCTATGGCAGATAGCACACAAGGCTCTTCCAGTGCAAAACATTCTTCATCAAAAGTAGAGTACTTATAAAAATAAAAAAATAATAAAAAAAAGAAGAAGAAGAAGAAGAAGAATGCCCGCTTTGCATACTGAAACCGTCATGTGTTTCTTTCATTCTGTTTTCCTGTTTTAGTATGAACAAGTTATGGTCACTAAAAATGCACTTGAACAGCTTATAAGTTATAACCATGAAATTATTTTGTACAAAACATTTGGTTTTATTTATTCAACAGCTTATAACCATCAAATAATTTTATCTTACTTAAAACACTAGCAACAAACCTAGTTTTATACACTTGAACAGAGTTAGCAGATCTTTCACAGTTAAAAATTTATAATCCCTTTTTAACTTTGCTACTAGTGTCAAGACTTAGATGGAGAATTGGTTTCAGTTGCTGTAGAAAGGCGGAGTGACAAATTCTATCTTGTAGGGGGTTATGGAGGAGAAAGTATGCTTGTCTCTCATACATACCTCAACAACAGGTTTTGCCACAACTTCATACACACGCTTTTGTGATGCAAATTCAGTCAGAACCTCATCAAACTCGTAAGTATCTGAGTCCCAGTTGTTCTTAAGAAGCTTTAATCTTTTTAACTGTGATAAGACAACCAGTGATTCAGTAGTGAAACCTAGATGATACCAAAAAGGAAGAAGTAGAGAAAAGTAATAAGACCTCTGGCTGCAGCTCCACACAGTCTGCAAAATCAGCATCTGCCACTGACTCCTCAGAATTCCTAGGTCGTAATCTAACAGCAACTCGTACCCTTCCCAGAACTGCACAAAAACAAATTAAGGAAATAATTCAGATGTCTTAAGGATTACATGAAGGACCACATTCCATCTAATATCTTACCATACAAATGAAGAGTTACCCTGATGAGATGATACATCATTCAATATAGATCGTGGAAAACATGTAGTATAGCACAAAGGAAGGTATTACCCTGCAGGTCTTTAACGTACTACTCCACAAGAATATGAGTAATTTGACCATAAAATATTTCACGAGTCATAAGTTATTTTTTTAAATTGGCCAAGGTATTACCCATGAGTGTCCTTTTATTTTCAATTTCAGTATTATGGGTTGCATACATTTTGACCTTTCTAGTTTCTAGTCTTCTAGACCAGCCAAGCCAGTGGAGGAATAGGTGGGGGCAAAATTACACAGCTTGGATCAGATAGTGAACACAACACACAAACCACAGTATAAATGAAAATATGGGACACAATAACTAACATTGTTTGAAACCGTCTGCTTACGCTCACGGACCCACACAATGACACGAGAAATATTTCACCACCCCCATATCAGGATCAAAGTTTTGGCCAGAAGTTGGAAATCCTTCCGCAATATATGGACAACCCTCCAACCTGAGTACCCAATTTAGAGGATACAAGGGATGCTCATGCTGCCACTCAGCAACGCAGAAAAAGACACCCACTCTCCAAGTGTTTCACTCACATCATTGGCTAGGAGATGGATTACACAACTAATCCAAACTCCTCTATTTATAGAAACAATTGGCAGCTTCTCAAATCCTATAATCTTTTCCAAAATAGTTGGCATTACGCATCATAAATTCTCAAAGTGTGCATGCATTATCTGGAAATAGAAAGCCAGTTTTGGAACAGAAACTCAATTTTATTTAAATTTTTAGATAAGAAAACGAATTTTATTAAGAAGGAAGCATACAAGAATAGATTCATTCTCTAACAGAACCTAACCAAGCCAAATCAAACCTAAGAGAATAAGCCTATAAAAATTCAACTCTTATTCCTAAAACCTCTCTTTAAGCCATGACCGTCATAGTTTAAGCTAGATTTCAACCCCTCTAACTCCTTGTTACCCTTCTTTTTCCTGAAGTCTAAGTACCAAGGGTAGTATTCTTTCCCATGAGGTCAACGAGCTTAATTAATGCCTCAACAAGTGCCTTTTTTTTTCCCCCTTACGTGTCTTCCTCCTCATTGCCGAGGGTATAACCTAGCACCAATGGTGTTGAAAGAAGTCCATCTCCACAACCACATGCTTCAGCCTGCTTTGAAGATTCAGGTCGTTAGATAGGTTGAAAGTACAGTCATAGCCCCTTCCTGTGGAACTACCATCCTAACCAATTCAACTCCTCCACAGGGATTTCAGCATTTTAACAGCATTTCTCTAGTTTCTCTAATTTAGTCTTTGTCGTTTCTCTAGTTTCAGTTGCCAAATTGCCGTGCTCCAAAGTTTTCAAAACACAGCAGTGAATGCTCCTACTATTTGTCCTAAATTTGCTTCTCTGATGCCAATATATGATTTCTTCCCACTTCTTTCATCTTAATGTTATTGAACATTAGAAATTTTAGGACAAATCTCAATATCGATCCATACTAGGTACTACTCGTTGTTTATGCCCGCACGACAAATAATCTGTTTATCACATATTAAGTTTGCAATCACATAGTGCTTCTAGTGGTATGATTTTCTAGGTAAGGCAATATTTCGCCACTGCTTCTATTATTTTATTCCCCATAACAAATTACAGACAAGAACCCCCAAAAAAAAAAAAAGAAAAAAGAAAAAAAAAAAAGAAAGAAACATGTAGAAAAAGACAGCAACAGTCACATCGTGAAGGCAAATCTGGGGACTACAAGAACAAAGAATAATATCATCTTTGACGGTCTGAGTTAGATGCTACAACCATCTGAATCAATCTGGCTAATGCCAAATTGTATCAAGTCGACACATCCTCACTGGCCACTGGCCAGCATGTGATAAACAGCCAGAGAAACAGTATTCCCAGCACTCATCAGCGACAAAAGGAATGGTACAATATGTATCTATCAGATCTTCATTTCAACTCAAATTACACTTGTTTAGCCCTCATACTCAGGACACAAAATTAAATGAATTATGACATCACTTTAATTAAACACTTTATGAAGGAAGCAAACAATAAACTATATAGTATGTTCAAAATGATTTGAAAAATCCATCTCACCATAAAGCTAAAGGGAGCAAGATAATTCCCAGCTAAAGCCTCAATTAGCAATACAAAACACAACCAAACGAAAAATTCAAAATCATAGATAACCAGTTAATCACATTCTTCGAAATAAAAAGCGCATTGATGAAGAAAATCGAAAACGAAAGAGGAATGAACTGACCAGCGGCACCAGACTTATTAGCGGCAGCGGAGAGAGCGGCGGGGGAGCTACGGCGGAGAGATGAGGCGGAGGAACTCAAAGACGGCGGCTGTGGCGTAGAAGAAGAAGAAGAAGACTTGGATTTGAAAATGGCAGAAGAGGAGAGAGAATTCCTGGAATTTGAACTGAATGTGGAAGCCTGTGTTCTTGTAGTACCGCCCTTGTTTGCTCCTCCGCCATTTCTGTAACTTGAAGTCCCATTGTTGTGGTTCGCCATTGATGATGTCTTCTTTTTGCTTTGGTCAGAGAATGTTGAGTTTTGGTTGGTGAAAGAATGGGTTCTAGGTTGTGGAAGATGGTGGGTAGCAGCTGAGCTTGGCCATTCGAAAATGGAGGAGGTGTGTGAGAGAGAGAGTGGTGGTGGTGGAGGAGAAGTAATGGAGGGAGAGAGAGAAAGAGAGAAGACCAAATCGTGTGCTGGGAGTGGGAAAGGGAGTGACTGAAGAATTATAGAGATGGTGGAGGTGTTTCCGTGTTTGTTTGACGGGATTTTTGGGTCTGAATGGGGAGAGATAAAATGAGACATGAAAGTAAAAAGTGGAGTGGTAGGGAAATAGCCAAGGGTATACTTTTTTATTTTTATTTTTATTTTTTTCTTTTTTATGGAGTGTGAAAATGCAAATTATTTTTTTTTTTTTTTTAGCAAGGATAGTCTTTTTTAAGTGATTTTTTATTTTTAAAGATGATTAAAAGTATCAATTTTCAATCATGTAGCATTAAGTATTGGCCATTGGGGTAATTTTTGAACCATAATGGACAATGACCTACAAGGGGAATGTATAAGTCTCCGTAGTCAATTATGGGATCTCAAATTATCAACACTTTTTTCGTTATATTTATTACTCCCTCCGTCCCGCAAAGTTTGCAAAAATTTCTATTTTTGGGTGTCCCACAACTTTGCAACTCTATAATTAAATTCACGAGTTAACATCAAAACAAGGACCTGAACTTTGCAAAAAGTTTGATTTGAGGACCCGAACTTTAATTTTGGTGTTTTAAGGACCTCTATTCAAATTTTGGACCAAAATACCCTTGCCTCCTTTTTTTTACATTATATCTCTTTTACCCCTTTTAATATTACTTTTTCTCACA
The DNA here is from genome assembly GCA_030267885.1 of Mesembryanthemum crystallinum. NCBI lineage: Eukaryota > Viridiplantae > Streptophyta > Magnoliopsida > Caryophyllales > Aizoaceae > Mesembryanthemum > Mesembryanthemum crystallinum. The sequence goes on from BSSO01006536.1 coordinate 9,140, forward strand.
TATTTTCCTATACTTCCTAATAAATGCTCTACTATTGNAAAAAAAAAAAAAAAAAAACTCTACAACATTACTTAGATTCATTGACCAAAATTATTTCCATTAAATGATTTTTTAAAAAGCTAAACTTCTTTTACAAGGTCCTGTTAAAATCCAATAAAATGACACCAATTAAAATTACTGAACTGTAATTTTACACACAAAACTAAAATGAATGGATAGTAACTTTAGAGAGAAAAATACAGTACAACTTACATAGATGAATTAAATACATAATAATGATAATGAAGAAGAATTGTAATAATCTCTAAGTAGATATAGATAGGGGCCGGGTTAAGCTAAGTTATCTAAACTGGTAAAAGTTGCAATTATAATGGGCGCTAAGCTTATTGACAATATCCACTCATGGGCGAAATGGTGTCACTGCTACCCATTATACATATGGCTAACCTAATTATATAATGCCCTAACAAGCTAAGTAGGGTATAATTATTAATTGTATATCTAGACTAGAGAGCCTTTTGTAACTACTTTTTAAGTAATATAGTACTATTCTAAATATATGATTAAGTGCTCAGTTTTTAATAAGTAATATGTATTTTTCTTTTTGGGAAAGCATTACACGTAGAAATAGAGGTAGTGAGACCAAAGAATATGATGCCCTTAACAGGAAGCTTTGACTATGTCATGTAATTGTCTTACACAAAATATTATATCAGACGGCCTAATATATCAGGTCAATGTACTAGTGGTATATAAAATGGTACCGATAAGTCAAATATTAATACTGATGACCAAAACTAGTATTATTATTATTATTTTTTTTACTTAGTACCACTCCAGTACTATTTTTTGCTTGTCCAGTACTATTTTTTGTTTGCCCAATACTCGCTTGATAATAAGAGAATGATTGATTTTCTTATTCCCATCTTAATTAATTCAATCCAATATAACTCGACTGAAATGAACAAATATTAGACGTGTAATAAATTGTTGAATTGCCTAACGCTAATGCAAAAAATTCCACAAACTGTTAAAAAAGCGTACGTGGATGTATATTGTAGCATTCTTACAAGAAAATGACATAATTATTATTGTAAAAAATAATTCTAAGAATTAGCGGAAACACATTTTCGTCCTAATTACTACTGTATTGAATTAACAGCTTAATATGTAAAGACATCACAAATGACGTACGTGGTACGTAGGCTGCCGTACAAGCTTCAAGCTTCAAATCACTGCAATGTGTTAACGTTATCATGTATGTTGGTGACTTCACTTAGTAGACAATCCTCGTATAATCACAGACATGCTTTACTAAATTAAGCGGTTTAATTGGTAGTACTTTTTAAGGATTTTTACCTAATTATTCATTAACTTGGCATGATAGAGTATGATCTTTGAACTCTCATCGATCTCCTTTAGACCAAACATGCCTATAACTAGGATTCCCTAAAATCTTTCGCCAAGTTGACAACCACTTTTGTACTCCTTTTTGAATATAATATGTACATCATTTTATTATTTTATATATATGCCTATTTTATGCCATTTATGTTATGATGATAATAACATCACCAAAAAAGTACTAATTAAGAGTTCACAGCACACAAAGGTTGAAGCTCACACTGTCACACATAATCTAACCAAAAGCACTATTGGATTATCTACAGTCGTAGGAGTATAGAATTCGAGGTCGGATGTGTTCATTTAATTGAAACGTGTTAAACTGAATTAAATTGGATTGGATTTAATTGAATTGGCACATCCTATTTTTATGTTTTTTCCAAACAATTTTACATGAAAAAGGATAAATTAGGAAAAAAAAAAACCCACAAATTTGCTTAAAACTCAATCACACAATTGGTTAAGCAACGAATGTTATTAAATAGAGATACATTATCCACACAACTAATCACTCATTGATCATAGCGTCAAATAAGGCTATGTTCTCATCACCTGGAAAAAACTGAACTGAACTGAACTGAACGGAACTGAACTGATTAGAACTGAACTGAACTAAATTATTATTATTATTATTATTATTATTATTATTATTATTATTATTATTATTATTATTTTACTTTTATTAATTATTATTACTAATACTATTATTATTATTATTAGCAAAAATTAAGTTTAACCACCTTTAATAGTAGGGTGTTTTAAAAGAACCACATTTGTTATAACTTTTTTAAAATAACCACCTTAAATGTTACACTTCATTGATTATAGCCACCTGGANTTTAACCACCTTTAATAGTAGGGTGTTTTAAAAGAACCACATTTGTTATAACTTTTTTAAAATAACCACCTTAAATGTTACACTTCATTGATTATAGCCACCTGGACATTTTTTTATTCCCATTTTGCCCTTGCCTAATTTGTTTCTCATTTGATTTAAATAAAAAACAACGAAAATTTCCTGTGGTACCCCTGAACTTTGGCCTAATGCCAGTGGTATCCACGCTTTTCCAATAATGCCAGTGGTACCCCTGAACTTTGACTTTAACGTATTTTGTAACCTAATGGTTGACGGAACTCCTTTCCGTTAGGGTTTTTTTTACAATTTGACTTAGTTAATGTATGGGGGCACTGTAAAATGGCTGATATACCTTTACTTGTCTTAATTACACGACGACAAAGTATTTGATAGCCTTTTACCTTATAAATCGATCCATTCACCATTGCCAGACCTCCAAAAAATTTCTTCAAATTTATCA
>BSSO01006537.1:0-11857 GCA_030267885.1 Mesembryanthemum crystallinum
AAGTAGATAGTGGAGGGGTATTATGGAGAGTAGTATGGGTAAAATTTGGTTTGTAAACATTTGAAAAGTACAAAATTTTTGGTGGTTTGTAAACATTTGAAAAGTACGGAGGGAGTATATTAATGGTCAAAGTTTGAAAACTTTGACTTTGTAAAACCATGGCGTAAAGATTTTTCAGAAATATAGGGAGTAATTTTTATTGATACTTCAGACAAATAGCATTTAGGTTTGTTGTACTGATTGAATCGATTTGTGATTTTTAGTTTATATTCATTAAATTTACCTTCATCAGTGGTGAGTTTTTAGGCCATCAATATGTTAGTTAGCTTTGTCTAGAATTGACTTAATTGTGCCACACTCTCAATAGATGCAGATATTCTTTCTGGTTGTATTATGTGGGTAGTGACAATGAAAGAAAGGCCTTTTTTCGAGACAACACATTATACCTTACTTCTTATTCATGCAGCAACGACTTCTTCTACGACGCTGTTGAATGGTAGATGTTGAAATATAATTAGTTTGGTTGGAATCAAAGTGTGTTGAACTTCAACCAAAATCAAAATAAGTCACTCATCAATTTGGTTTGAACCAAATTTGCTTAGGCTTTAACAAATTGCATAACAACATACCATCAAACTGCTGAAACCTTAGTGCTGCAAGACATTCACAAGCTTTTGGAGAAGGCTTTGGGTAGTTGAGATCCTGCTTACCCAAAGAGAAGCCAACAAGCTTGCTCATGCCATGGCTGCTTACGCCTTTGAAAGAGACGAATTGGAGTTTAGCTTCCTCACCTTGCCCTCGACCATTCAATCCGAGTACAACCATGACAAGCTTGCTCATGCCATGGCTGCTTACGCCTTTGAAAGAGACGAATTGAAGTTTGGCTTCCTCACCTTGCTCTCGACCATTCAATCCGAGTACAACCATGACTTGTGGGGCATCAAGTGCCAGAGCTCTTAAGGCCTAGCTACCCTTTCTGGCTGCTCTTTTATGCTTCTATCTCTATCTGGTTTTTGGGTCACTTTTGTTCAGAGTTGCTCTCATTCGGGCTCTCTTTAGCAACTCCTGTAATGAACTTGTTGTATGGACTTGAGAATTATTAACATGATGTGGTTTCGTTTTTTAAAAAAATAAAAAATGAAGACTATAATTTTTAGTACTATAATTTATTACTTCCAAAGTTTAAACAAATACTCCCCCCGTCTCAAATAATTTTATCGTTAACTAACTCATTTGGTCTCAAAATATATCATTTAAAATTCCAATACAACATTAATTGCTCATTTTTTTGGTGTATCCTTGTGGTTTATTACTCATTTCACTTTCCAATACACTAAATTCCGGTAGTATAGTCAAATTGTTTAAGCTAACTCTAAAATTAATGGTCTCCTAATATGCGCGCATTAACCTTAAGCGACAGTTATTTTGAGACGTATGGAGTAAAAAACACAAGAATAAATAATTAAAAAAAATGTCATCTTTCCTTTCTTCCCTTTCCTAACAGGCCACAAATACTGGTCAATTGGTCATCCGACTCCACCTCTACCGGAAAGGCCACAACTACTGGTCATCCGACTCCACCTCTACCCTGCGGAGCGTAGCTGCAGTCTTCCCCACATCAAAACCTGGCTGCGGTTAGGGTAACCCCATGGAGGAGGAAGTTGAATAAAGAGTTGTGTTTGTCTGTGACAGTCTATCACACACTTAAATTTGAATGCCTGATCTATTTGCCACAACAATAATTTCCTTCTAAGAGGGAAAAAAAAAAAAAAAAAAAAAAAACTCCTGTGAATAGCAATTGAGATCGGACCATACAATTCACACTCAAAATTCTACTCCATCTAGTGCAACATACATAAAGAAACCTTTTGGCCACAAACATCACTTCAGCAAACAGGAGTACATTCATTTAAGCGAAAATTGACAAAATCGCCTTTTGTGAGATCATACCAGCAAAGCTTCAGTCAAGCAGGTTTAAGCCAGAGTGCAATGATAAGAAAAGGGAGTATGCCAAAACACTAGGCAAACCGACCCTTAACACGAGGCTGGCTTAATACGTACAGTTCTTGGGGAGATTCCTAATCACGTTACTCTTCATTCCCATCTTTGAACGCATGGCTTCTACACCAGATTTGCTCATCGCCTTCAAAACCTTCAGTCTTATCGTTTGATCCTTTGATTGCACAGTAGCTAGGCCCATGCCCTTATAGCTGAAATACAAGGAAATAGAGTTCATAGGGATTAACACGAGAACAATGCGTTGTAGAAGTTGAGAAGTAAGTCTTAGGTGACAATTTAAGGGGCATACCTTGACGCTAGTGCAATGGAAATAGCTGAACCACTTGCATGGGCGGGGCGTGGTTTTTGCCGGTAGTAACGCAAAAATTCTCGAGATCCAAGTGCCTTTGTAGATACACCGTGGCTAGTTCTGCTTCTGATGACAAGCTCAGCACCACTTCCAAGTTCAACAGAGTTAGCACCATCATTTGCTGCAACCAATTGCTTGCCATCTTCATCCATGTAGCTGTCACAATGAACACAACCAAAGATCACAACCATGAGAAGACATACACTTTACTCAAGAGACTATAGTATTTCGATGTAAGATATAAGGTCTTGATACAAGCCCTTGATTTAGAAATGGTGACTTGAAGTTGGTGGGAATAGAGGAAGGAAAGGGGAGGGATTCAATTTCCAAGTTCTCAGTCATGGAAGAAGGACGGTGTAGGACTGACATGCACATAACTCTAATTTTAAGCCCATTATAGTCAGGATTTTAGTTCAATTGTTCATTAAATATGCCATACATAACATATTCCTTAATATTTCCAACTTAACAATTCCTAAGATTCCCCCACCCCTTACTTTTTCTTCCTCCATTCTCTCTAAAACCTTAAGAGCCCGCAAGGTGACCTCTCAAAGAAGATGCCAAATTGCCAAGTCATTACCCATCATCATCAATATCAAGATGAACCAGATTATAAGACTAGTACCTGCTGCTATAATCATAAAATTCTTCTAGTTCTACTTCCTCGTCATCATCCCCATCACCATAACGGACTTTGCAGTGACGTTTTGCCTCCATGTGCTTTCTAACTGCCTCCAAGCTGCTAAATGGGTGACATCTCTCGTTGCAGTACAAGCACAAGAAATCCCTCTTCACCTGATATAACAAGTCACGCATAAGGGAAGAGTGTAAGAATCACCACCAGAAGAAAAGGGCAAGAGTTAAAAGGACAAACAGCAGATACTGCGATTAAAAAGACGTAGCTGCTTGATATATTATTACCTTAAGACCCAGATAAGTAAGAAGGCCCTTTGGATCTTTCAAATAATCAATGTCAGGGATGAAGAAACCGTGTTTCTTATGCATATGAATCATACAATTTTCTATGGTGTCGTTCTCCAAGTCACACATAAAGCAACAGGTTGGATCCAACTCTTCAAAATCGCCGTCATCATCTTCCATATCAGCAGCAGTGGCAGAGTTCTCATTCATCTTCATAGAAGTAAGCGAGTCCGCAGCCTCTTCAATCATGTCTTCATCTGAATCAACCTCCTCCCACTCACTTTCCTCACTTTCCTCTGATTCCACATCTTTTTCAGGTGGAGGTCTTGCAGGGATACGGCGGTTTAGTGGCTTAATTATAGCATTGTCCTCACTTTGAGGATTCTCTCCCTGAGAAGCCCGCAAAATGTGACTCTTTGACTTGAGATGCTGAGCATGAGCCTTAGAGCTTCTGTAACCCTTGCCACAAAGGCCACAACTGTACATCATGGGGGTCTCATTTAACTTCTTTTTCTCCTCGGCAAGTGCAGATTGCCTTGCTAAAAATAGTGCTTCTGTTACCCCTGGAACCCCAGCAATCTGAACCAGAACAAAAGACAGCAAATAATTAGTAAAGTCTAAAATATCCTATTCATTAGCCATTAGAAAGACATAGAGTATAATCACTAAACAAAACCAGAGGTACCCTGTTTTTTATCCTATATGACAAAAAATTGGAACAAAGCAACACACTAACAAGTGATGCATCAACATCCGGGTAGATACGGAATCGTGAAATAACGCATTACAAGTAACATTCATATTTCTGTCAAAATTCAATTCGACACGAGGAACAACTATAAAATGCCAAGGATACAACGGAAAACAAATATCTCAATTGAAAAGAATTATTAGGGGGGCAAGGGGACACACTTTGCCATTGTGCATCATTCTATATTCTGGGAATCAAAAACCAAAAATCCCAACAATACTGGGGAGCATCATAATCTTCACAAGGATATTAAACTCTTTCCAGGATAGGACCATACTAGAACCCAGAAAATAGACATTCAAAATAAAATCAGACTGAAACTTAATTACTTAAGCAACATGTTAACCTCCCACGCATTCTTCGCCCACCAGGTATAAATCATAAAGTGCTACATTGTAAAGGAATCACCTGGATGTCTAACTGCTATTAAACTTAAAACCCTGAAACATGCACCAAAATTCTAGGCTAAGGAGTAACATTCTCAAAATGCAATAACACAAGCGATAGTTCTCATTGGCCAGCATAGCCACCAAGTCCAAAACCGTTGCGCTTAAAAGTAGGGGACGAAGACCAGGGGCTTAAGACCATAGATAGATAGAACATCCAAGCCTTATGCAGCTTAAGAAAGGCATTCTAGCACCAGGTGAATCAGAAATGACAACACCGAAGAAACATTCAAAAAGTTTACAGATCATCAGAAAAACCATGTATCCCAGACAGTAAAAACCAATATACTACAGAATATAAGTTGAGCAACAATCAACAGCATTTGAACTTATAAATCACTTCTCATAATCCACACTTCGAAATCTAGCCTGAGAAATGGAAATAGGAACCCAAGAGAGCAAATGGTCGATAAGAACATAACTTCAAAAATCCATGATAATTGTACATCTGCAATCCTTTACCAAACAATCCACACCCAAAAACCAATAACCCATGAAAAACGATTTCTCTAAGGAAAAATTTACATTCAAAGACATAAGAAATCAAAATCAAATTCCAACATATAACAACGATTTCTGATAATTCACACTTCAACTTGTGACGGAAAAACAAAAGAGAAAAACAAGAAGACCACAAAAACTCATCAAAAACTACTAAAAATATAGGATTCTACCAATACCCAATACATTATTCTAGGGTTATAAATTGTTGGGATGAACTTTCTCTATATAAACCCACATATGGGGTTCAAGAAATCACCAAACCCATTTCAATTAAATCGCTCTCTGTTCATTTAAACAGAAACCCAACTCAAATCCAACAACAATTGAAAGAAATATCGAGGTGGGTACCTTTCGTTTGAGGTTGTAGCGGTGCCATTCAGATTTGTAATGGAGTTTTTGGTCAGATTCACCATCAAATTCCTTGTTGCAAGCGTTGCAAGACAACCCAGGCATCTTTGTGCTCGATTATCAGTGTCTGTATCTCTGTAAATCGATAGAGAGAGAGAGAAAAAAGAAGAGAGAGAGAAATGGGAGGTTTTGGTGTTGGAACCTGCAAATGAGAGGAGTATATATTTGGTGCGCAAAAGGGGTAGATTTTTTCGCCCTATAAGAGACGACGGCTCGTAGTAGTCGGTTGTGAACAGTAGAGGTAGACGCTTACGTTAGCGCAACCGTGGGATCTCTTTTCCCCATGCCAATAGGCAATTCAACACTCGTTCCAATGGTCATGTAGGTCATGAGGGTGTTTAGGTTAGGTTGGGATTCAAACCCGAGTCACTTTAATTTTAAAATTAGATGGTTATATCGATTGTGTTATAATGATTTGGGTATACAGTTCGTCTTCTATCGGACGAACTTTTATATCAGGCGATTTTAGTACCAATTTCTTCAATATCAGTACTATTTTTCTGTCTCGGTAAATCCTAGTACTATTTTTTTATTTATTTACCAGTACCAGTTTTAAAGGTGAATTGATATATCATTCCATATGATATGATATTTTGCCTTTAAATATTTTCCATAAATATGGTATATTCGGGGTTTAGTGGTAATATGTACTCTTGTTATAGACTCGCAATGATGATGCTAAGAAGTTGACATGAGAGGATATGAAACGGGAAAAAGCTAAACGATATTGGATACATGGTTGACTCATACAACAATCAAATAATAGTTTAAGTAAGGGTTCATATTATTGTGCCAAGTAGCTAATCTTACATCCTTAAAACATCACAACAAACAACTAAAACAAACACAGCAATCACTCAAATGAGTATGATAATATAGTAAAGGATGATCACGTATAACTTATTAAAAAAAATCGTCTATTTTTTAATTTATGTAAATGTGCGATCTCATGATTGACTTTTTCATCAACCACCATAATCCAATAATGACTAAGTCATACAATGGTGTAATGCCTGGAGGATTCCATGGTAATGAACAACTTAGGTGGATTGATGAATTATTCATACAACCAAGGTGCACTTCAATTTCGTCAAGCTGTATTTAGCTTGGAGTACGGTTGGGAAGGATGGCTTGAAAACAAAGCCTACTGAAATGACTTACAAGGGTTTGTCTCATTAGGGGATTCTCCTCATATAGTGGATCATGGTGAACAAGTGTTTAAATTGATTATTATTCTAAAGGGTACAAGTTTGTTGAATTGGAACCTTCAACATCAATTATTTGTGAGCTTGTAGATAAGCATGCGAACATTGAAAGGATATTAAATTTATTGAGATGAATGTGAAAAACAAATACTAGGTTAAAAGAACTTATTGATACATGAACAAGAGGAGAGAGACCAGGAAAAAAAAAAGAAGGGTTAATTTCAGTGAGATATATCGAGGTTTGGCCAAAATACAAAAAAGTATACCGACATTTGAATAATTACATTGAGGTATACCAATTTTGGAAAGTTTACTGCAAATTCACAAATCTGGTGACCGTAGCACATGAAATAACAATAATACCCCTAAAAGAGGGTTGAACATATCCCTCGTAAAATGGTAAGATAGAGACTAAAAAAAAATTTGTAAAATATAATTAAAAAACAAAATTAGTAGAATGTAAGCACCATAATTTTCAAAAAAAAAAAAAAAAAAAAGTTAGCCTTAAATTTATATTTTGATATAAAGGTTTCAATAAGGTATACTGAGGGTAATATTGTCATAAAATTGTTATGTTGTGCCGGAATTTCACCGGAGTATACCTCAATGTAATTTCTCAAATGTCAGTATACCTATGTGTATTTTGGCTAAACCTCAGCATACCTCAATGTAATTTTCCCAAAAAAGAAAGAAGAAGAAGAAGCTATGTGAAAAAAAATTAGAACTCCCATGAAACAAGAGAAAGGGGAAGCACTTTTCTAAATTTACAGGCCAAATTGGCAATGTATATTGGGTACACCTGTCTAATTGTTAGATGAATCAATCCAAGGGTGATGATTCGTAATGTAAAAGTCACCATCTAAGATGCTAAAAGCCGCCTCTAAATTGTAACAAATATTAATCGATTGGATCATCTAATGGTTAAACGATTGCAGAAGAGTGTCATCAATTTGGTTGGAACCAAAATACATCTGATTTTCACCAAACCTGATAGATAATTTTCCAAAAAAAATAAAAAATCTTATATTCAACAACTTTAAAATATGTGACTCATGTGACAAACTTATATATATAATTTTTTTAATTGAGCATTACAAAATTGAAAGTAGAGCATGAGTGGATGTCAACATTCTTCCACAACAACCCAAAACACCAATAAAATAAAAAAAAAAAAGACTAAATGGGCCTTTTAACAACCCCACCCGTGACCCGACCACCCACCCAAACCCAAAACGATTAGCCCATCACCATCCCCTCTTTCCAACGGACCAAAAATTTTCAATTTCAACCCCCACTTTCTCTCTCATCCCAAAACCGTTGCATACATTCCACTCTCTAACACTCTCTCTTTCTCTCTCCTCCTTCAACAATGGCGACCACCTCCGATCGCCGAGGCGCCGGCGGGAAGATAGTCAAGACCCGGAGGATTCCGGCGGCTTCCAGAACCCCCTATTCTCGCCCGGAAAAGCCGCCGGAGAGGGATGTTGATGAAGATCCTCAACAAAACCCTAATTGGCTATCTGGTTTGATTTATCCGGCCAAAATGATCGTTTCTGGTGCTGGCAAGGTTCTCTCCTTCTTCGCCAATGATTATGACGACTCCTCTGATGATGATAATGATTCTGGTAAGTAATTTGTTCCTCATTAAATGCCTCTGTGTATTTTTTTTTTTTCGTTGTTATTTTGGCTGGATTTGGAGTTTTTTGTGTGTGAAATTGGTGGTTTTAGGTCCAGTTATGGAGAGAGAATTTGTTTGCTGCAATTAGGTTTGTTTTTGTTCAATTCGTATTTGTTTTAGCTAAGCAGAGAATTATTTTTGATCGACTGAATTGGTTTGTTTCAAAGCTCCACACTTGCGTTGAGGACAATTTGGATGTACATATTATGTTACTAGTATTTGGACGACTTTGAATGCGGTCCAAGAGAAATTGAGTTCATAATACTCCTCCGAATCACAAAATTTCCCAATGTTTTGTTTCCTAGTCTAGTCATTTAAGGAATCTCTTTTCAAAATTTGGCGATTTCAAATGATCCAAGGTTATCCTTGGTGAAAGGAATCACTTTATTGCTGAAAGTGGGTGGCTTTGTCATGACATTGAGGTTTGAAAGGAGATCTGGGCTGTTGTGTTTTGTGGATTCCCAAGCTGTGAACCTTCTGCAGCAAGAGATTGGTAGTAGGAAAGTTCTGTTCTTGAAAGTATGAAGAATTGGAGGACTAGGAAGTGGGAAGTGATATGCTGCGTGAAATTAAATTTGTGAATGACAGAGAATGTTACTTGATTGTTATCATTACTGTCTATGGCATTTAGAGACTGTTTTATTGGTTTGGGTTGAGGTTTTTGGAGGAAATTTGGGAAGTGAGTATTCCATACTCTAAAACCTACTAGTATTATTTATGAAGGGACTCTTTTTTACACGAACACTGTAATTCTTAGAGGAGAAAAAGGTAATGAGAGTGCTTATCGGCATCAATGACTGCAGAATTATGCTTAGATGATGAAGCAAAGGCTGTCTCTTTTTCTGTTCGTATTGGGAATTCCTTTTCATCCAAAAAAGAAAATGTTCTATTGGAATTTGTATAGTACTTCCTCCACTTGGAATTAGCTGTCATTTGGCAGGAACCAGATGGAATTAAGGATTTGTTGTATTTTGCCAAAAGCACCATGATGATAGTCTACTTTTCATGATAAGTTATGTAACTACAAGAATAGGTGAGAGATATTATTGTATTGGACATACAATTATAGTTCATGGAATTTATTATATTTTCTGGATACTCTTCAAAATAGACTATTATTTTGTGGACATAGAGTATTGTTTACTAAAAGAAAGTTTACAATGGAGTTACAGAAACAAAATGGCGCTATTCAATTCTGTTAACTCTCTTATTGGTTATAACAATGTTGGAATCTAGGATAACCAATTGGAAACCTAACTCTAAGAAGCTTAACTCTGGATGAGGTACTCTACTTTCAGGTGGTACTTATTTGATGCTGTAGGCAATAGTTATGGCGTTTCACCCGATCTCCCTTAGAAATATAGAACAAATGGCAAACTATAGTTTTATTTCATTGTTGGGTGTTTAGTTTCAAATTTATCAAAGAAAGTAATACTTGGTTTTGTTAAGCACGGTGAAAATGAGCCTAGCCTTTTCAATTTCACTGCTATATGGCAGAAAGACGTGGTTTCTTAATAGCCAATGGGACATACCGAAAAGTTGATTGTAAGCTAAATGTTCTGTTGTTCTCGAAAATGATATAAGTAGTTGACTTCATTATTAAAATGAAAATGTGCTTCAACGCCATTGAGTGGTTGCAGGTTCCACACTACAGTCTGTGTGATGTGTTGAAGAGTGCTGAGACTAGAAGTCATGTTTTGTTGGCTTCTCATATAAGGTGTTGTGTGTGGGGAGGAGTGGGTTAGTAGAGCAGCTTCAGCACTCAGAAGTTATGTTTATTGGCCTGATTGGGACAAGAACCATGAGATTTTCTGGAACAAGAGTAATGGCTAATTTTTTGGGATGAAGTAGTTTATTTAGGTTCAATTTTTCCCCCCATAATGGGTGAGCAATTTGGGAAGAGTTCCTTGTCATTAAGGGGTCTGTTGAAGAAGGCTTGAGCTGTTCGTGTTCCTAGCTGTTATCCTTTGGAAGCATAGAAATTCCAAGAAGGAATTACGAAGTTGTGTAGTTTGTTTACAAGGATAACTTAGCTTCTGCTTATAGTAATTTTAATAGCAGAGTTAGTGGGTCTGTCGCTTTGCAAAAAAATTGCAGAATATTGCTATGCTGCGTTTTCTGAAGTGTGCATGTTTGGTCAATTTCATAGATTGTTGTATATTTCTCCTGTTTTAACCCCTGCTCTTTTGGGCGAGTTTTTTTTTTCTACTCTGGTATTGAAATTGAAGAGAATTTGTGCATCTACTACTAATATATTAGGCACTTTATCATTCTCTTACAAATGTTTCATCTACCTTCACTTTTGTTCAGTTTGGAGTGAGGGTCCTTCACTATATTGCTTGCCATGTATGGAAATCCATAGTAGCTGAATAATTTACAGTTTGCTGTCATATATATTGATATCCATGTTTTTTTTTTTTTTTTTTTTTGGTGCATTTTTTCTTCTATCTACTGCTGATATCGTCAAAGAGCTGTTTTTCTTGTGTTTATATTAGGTGGTAGAATGACTTTGTACGAAAGTGTATTATTTAGCTTGATTTTGTTCCAAAACCCTGAGCTTAATTCCATTTGTTCAGAAAACGATGATGATGATGAGGAGGAGGATGTTGAGAATGATGCATCATTTCAAGGGGATGATCGATTCAAGGTATAATGATTTTACTCCATTCTTTTCATGTGATAAGTTATTTAGGTTGTGTCTGGCACAACTATATCATAAGGTACTTGTCAGCTAGATGATAGTGAAAATATAGTTCCAAACTGCTATGAAATAGTAACAAACTATCTGAAAAGATACTTTTGATTAAAAGCTTTCATGGATAGTTTTTAAAACTTTTCGTGAATGCTCAAATTGAGTCATAGAACCTGAAACTATTTAGATAATTTGTTGGTTGCTGATGTTAGAGAAATCACTGAAAGCTAAATAGGTAATTGAAGTTGCCAAACGTAGCCTTATAATCTTGATTTAGTTATTTGAAATGCTCATGTTTCACTACATGATGTTTAGCTCAGGCCATACTTACTCTTTGTTGAGCACACGAGATTTTATCTCAAGCTAAAAAAAGCCCGAATAAATTAGCTAATGTTAAAGGAATCTATCTTGCTCTTTAAATGAGCTTGCGGTTGGAGTAATTTACACGAGACTTAACCTGGATTCCTAGACATTATGAGTGCTAAAAGATAAGAGAAAGAGATGATGCAAACTTGAACATGGTGCGAGGATGATAAGTGGGATTCTAGTTTCTAGTATTTTTTTCAGAACTGTTTGTTAGATGATGGTAAGAGGTGTAAAAAATTTATAGAGTTGTTGCAAACAGGGTTTTGGTATCCTTTGTTTGCCAGTTATTCTGCTGTTTCTTGTGGTATTGAGGGTGGCCAAAATGCCAGATGGGTATTTAAAAAATACCCCTATTGCCATATTGGTATTTAAAAATACTCCGCCGACAATAGGGTATTTAAAATGACAGATTTGCGCACTTGAGTATTAAAAGCGAAATTCCGGTGAAATTCTCCGGCGAACATTTGTTTAAAATAATTATTTCTCTTATAAAATCCGCAAATTATTTGCACCCTTCA
>BSSO01006538.1:0-11856 GCA_030267885.1 Mesembryanthemum crystallinum
ATTCAACAGACGATGATATGGATATCGACGACGATATGGACATCAACGACGATATGGTCATATGGACATCGACTAGTCTTAATAATTACCATGTGAACATATTACTTTGTATGAAAACCTTATTAACTTAATATTTAAATTATGATTTTAGTTATTTTTTTTTTATGTAGTAATAATAACAATAATAATAATAACAACACACAATAATAATAATAATAACAACTTCTTTGAACTTAACTTAAATTAATCTAACTTAATTTAATTTAACTGAACTGAACTGAACTGAATTGAACTTATCACGACTGAACTGAACTGAACTTATTGTGACTGAACTGAACTGAACTGAAACTTATCAACATAAGTGATGTCATGGAAACTTTTAATTTATACTGTTAAATTTGGTTAAAACCAAAGGCGTCAAAGTGATTAATACTAAGAGTGTGTTCATTTCACCTAAATTGACGTACTTTCGGCAAACAGAACACACCCTTAGTATGATTTTTTTGTCGTTAGTTACAACCAAAGATAGTTCAGTTCCTACCAATCTAATACTCCCTCAATTCCTAAAAAAAGGTTTACAGGTACGGTTCATGGGGTTTTAAAAATAGTGTTTTTTGAATGTGAAATACTCAGTTTGCCCCTATCTTTTTTGTTTTGTTGCTGAAGAGTTGAGTGACTTGAGGAGAGAGTGTATGAACATATGTGAGATTTCATTAAAAAAAAAAAAAAAAACATACCCAAAATAAAACCGTAAATGCTTTATTGAAACGACCCAAAATAGAAAGCATAAACGTTAATTTGGAATGGACGGAGTAATATTTGGAAACATGTAAATAATAGTACAATTTGTATCATTTCCCTAAGTTGTTGTCTGATGCCTATTGAAGGGCTTTCTTTATGGATGAAATCAACTTAGTTTTTCCCAAAATTTGCTACTCCTAATTCTCTAATTTTATGTTTGGTAAAGAGCGGATTGGAGATGGTATATTCTCTTATTTAAAGGACCAGTTCCGAATCTGAGAAATATTTATAAGATAAACACTACTATGGGATTAAAAGAAAAAAAAGGAGAGAAAAAGGAAAAAGAAATGATAACACAAATCATGGGGATGCTATATGTGATCTGAGATTTCAATTTTCATTTGCATTAACACAAACACTAAATGCCTATTCTTAAACTACACTAAATGTCAATCTATCATAAACTACAACTAGTTTTTACCCGTGCGATTGCACAAGTCTATAAATATATAAAAAACTAAAGAAAACTGCTTATACATAATTTTTTCACTTTACTGAAAATTTGAAAACACCTTTTTCTCATTAGATACTTATAAACGTTATCGACAAATCCCTTTTAGAAAACTAAAAAAAAAAAAAAAAGGAAAGAGAAAGAAAAGTATCAACAGATCAATCTAATTAACGAAAATTAGTTGTTTCTTATGCCATGGGTCTTTTGAATGAAAGAAAAAAAAATATTGGACTTGATTTTATATTGTATTGTTATGGCTTGATGCCCCTCGTTAGTTCATATCAAGAAAAGAGAAATAGAAGGAGCAAGAGGGTGGAGAGTAAAAACGGGTGAAACTGTTGTACTAATACAAAGGGAACAAATGCACAAATTTCATGGTTAGAGAGCGTTTACCTGTCAAATATTATGCTTTAGAAAGGTAAAAACATAAAAATGCATCAACATTGTGTAAACTGTAGGCGTAGGGCTAGAGATCCCGCACACATATTAGGTGCAGATAGACTACCTCTGTTGCTGGGTGCTGAAACAGAGGAGGGGAAACGAAGAGAAATAAAGAGAGTAAAGGGACAATTATACCTGACAGGAGAGAGAGAGTGTGTGTGTGTGAGTGGCGACAGTTGGAGTGGTCCACCGATGGTGTGTGTTAGTAGCGCTGGAATAGTGGTGGTGGTGTATGGGTGGGTGGACGAAAATTGTAGGGGAAGGGGAGTGAGTGAGAGTCTGGGTGTGAGATATTAAGTGGAGCAATGGTGGAATTTAGTGGGGTGAATGACAGAAACAGTTAAAAAAGATTTCACTTGTTTTGGGAGGAATTAATATTATTTCCCAAATTATTTCTTCGTAATAATCTCTCAGTGCTCGCAATATATTTAAACCAGTTCAGAATACGATAAAATCTTTATTACTGTTTAAAAAAAAATCAAATATTAAACCTTCCATAATTATGGTTTTACCTTTGACTATTAAAATAATAGCCATTACTCTTATTCAGCATTGATAAAGTAATTTCCATAATTAGTATCCCCTTCTTTTAATTTTTGAAAGTCAAATTTGAATTTTAAAGAGGGTTTTAGGAGGGAAGCAATGTGGTGTGAGTATTTGGCACATAGAACTCTCTCATTACGCCAACCATATTACTTTAATATATAGTATAGATTTTGAGCAGAAAGCCAAAACAAGTCTTACGAGTATATATAAAACGATTGAATAGAGTATATATATAGAAGACTGACTATAGTACATTTACACGAGTAGTATTCTATTAGAACTACAAATTAAACAAGGATTTTTTTTTTTCTCTAATCACACTGGCACACTGCACTTGAGATCGAAGGAAGTAATAATAAAGGTAATGTGATCCTTGACTTCAGCCATGTGCGTGTCTGATGTTGTACTATTCCGCTTAAACAATAAACAAACCACTTTGTCTGGCCTCGTCGATCATCTGTCCTCTCTCAAAAATTGTCTCCTTCCAGTAGCCTTTGTCTACTTGATTAGCGCCGCGCCCACGATCCTACATAAAAACGACTTATATTGGGGAAAATATATATCAGTAGGTTATCATATGGATCGCAAATTATTGGATACACTCGTCCAATCATTTAACAATTTCATTAGGGATGATTTTTCACAATTTAAGGGTGGATTTTAACGACTTAGAGGCGACTTTCATAAGCAATTAAGAATCACTCTTAAATTGAAACTTTTGAATTGGATTGTCTAATGGTTAGATAGATGGTTGCACAAAAATATTGTACGCATATAAATCGTTTGAGATATTCTCGAATGAAAAAACTCGATCGTTGGCGAGTGACCTATGAGTCTTATGGATTGATATGACAGTTATGGATAATTATGTAATCACCGTGATGATTGATTATATTAACTCCTGTTAATTACTAGGAAACTCCTTTATATGTATTTCCACCCTGATGGACCTCAAACCACCCTTCTGGTAGGGTATCCGGCCAAAAAACGCTTAGAATGACCAAAATGTCCTCACCTATTAGTATTTGGATGTATAATTGAAGGGATTAAGATTGGAAAATACAACTTGTTAGCTGCTAATGAGTGATGAGGGGAAAGGTTAAGAATTAGAAGCTCAATTGGAGCTAAAATACGAAAGGTATTTTGTTCATATCAGGGTAATTACACTATTAAGGATAAATATGGAAAAATTAGCCCTCACAATTGTTTCTTAGAATCCGCACCATAATTGATTTAACAACATTTGAAATGGACGGAGAGGGTATCTCTTTTTCTCACCAAATCCTATTACAGTACTGATTTTTACTCACACACTACCACTTTTTATTTGCCCAATACTCGCCTAATATATAGATGGCCTGATAAGAGACGGATTACACTACTTTATGCTAATTTGATTTCTATTAGAAGTTACCCTTTTACAAGGGTTAAATCAAAGTACTAGATGGTACCTCTCCATTATTATTAAAACATCAAGTACCCCACCAACAATTATTTATGATAAAAACCAAAGAATCTCTGAATACAAAGACAAGCAATACAAAACATACCATGATCTTTCGCACTAATAAAGCCAAGATTGGGTGGGGACGACACAAACACAAATTTACCCACTTTCTCGTGACCACCAATATTATTTGCATCTATAAAATGATGGTTACAATCACAAATAATGGTAGTAACAAAAAAAAAATATACCACTCAAATCATGGCAGCTTTTAGAATCAAAAATTTGATGCTACAACATTATGTTTTAGTAGCTCAAATAATGATAATGCTCATCATTATGGTGGTACCATTAGATGCTGCTTCAAGATCTGGGCCAAGTATGATCTCAGCTTCTCCTGCTGTTCTTCCACTCCCAAGCACTTCATCAGCTTCACCCCACATTTCCTCATTCTTTCCTCCGGCGGGTAGTGCCGGAGCCGATTCGCCTTACGGTCTCGAGGTGTTCGGTCCGGCCCTCGCGCCGATCCCCGGTGGTGACACGGTTGGGAGGAGTTCATCATCTACTAGGAGCTCTGTGAAGTTAGGGGTGTGTTTTGTAGCACTTGTTGCTCATGTGGTTCTAGCTATGTTCTTTTGGTAAATGAAGCTCATTTAGTCTTTTGTTATTAGTGTTTTGTTTAAGCCAATTGGACTTGTTTGGAGATCTTGTTCATTTGTACCATGATTCCATTTAGTTTAGTTACTAGTATTTCCAATTGATTTTGAATCTATACGGTGAGATCTGAGATTTGGGGTGGGAAGTAGAATTTATAATGTGGTAGCCAAAATTAACATATGGTGAGAGTTCGCATATATGGTATGGTAGAATTATTTTAACAATGAGATGATATTCCAATGTACGAACACTTCAAGAAAGTTTGCTTATTCGTCTTGGATATTTTTCAAAAGTTTGGACATATTACCTATTTCACATGAATTTATAGGATAATTAACATAAAAATTATTGGTGTTTTTCCGTTTTGCGCAACTATAAAATGTACTAATAAGATCACTCATAGAATTCATTAAAAAGGGTATGCACTTAGTTGTCCTTATTCACTTTATAAGACGCATAGCATTGATAGCAACCACATAAGTCAGTCCAATATCAAGCATTAATTGTTTTAATCAAAAATTATGTGAAGAGACCAAATTACATGTGACTGTGATTCACCAAACCCCTTCTATAGGTACCAAACTACCCCTGTCGGTGCACAAATTATATGTGAGTTCGTTTGTGTTTTGACCATTCGACCCATTTCTCAACTACTTTTACTAAACCTGAGTAAAATTGAGGTGTTTTTTTTGTTTTCTCTCTCTTCATCACCATGTGTCCTTTAGGCCACATCAAAATAGAGCATTATTCTGGTTAGGGCTTCTTAACGGTGTTCATTCAACTTACTCAATTTATATTCAGTTTAGTTTATTTCTACGGGTTATAGTTTTTCTCACTTATTACTATTTATTTAGTACATATTCGATTCATTTCAATTCATATCATTTTAATTGGTATTTGACACATCCTAAGACTCAAAATTAAACCTCAACCTTTGTAATTATTTACCTCAAATGGTCATGGCCTTCTTGCACAAGTTATAGCAAAAGGTCAGCCAGCGAACCAACATCAAGCTCACCATTGCTGGGACTCTACCAAATTGGCCGGATATATATTTCGAGAGAACCCAAATGAAAGAGAGAGAGAGGGGAGTTGTGCGGAAGTGAGAGAGAAGAGATCAATGAGCTTTTATCGATGATAGCCATTTTAATGGGTTAGAGATGGCTATCCATAGTATGACAGCTAACTAAACTGAATGAATAGTAATATATGAGAGAATAAATAAGTTATAAATTGAATTAAACGAATTGAATGAAACTACAATTGATAAACTAAAGCTAAACACACTAATCAGCTGCTTCAGTTTTTTCCTTTAGTACATGTGAAGTAATAACTCGTTCACAATGAGCTAGGGACCTTCATTTACAAACTTAATCTCACCACGTTCAGATTTGTTTTTTTAAAATAGAAGTTTAAAAAAAAAAAGGAAAAATTATCAGTTTAGTTGGATTCAAATTGTTTTTTTGATTGCAATCAAAGTAAAAAAAGAGTAATATGCTCATCAATTTGGTTGGACATTAACAGTGCGTTTGGTTTTCTAAAGTGATAAGAAAAGGAAAGAAAAGAAGTGAAAGGAAAGGAAGAGAAGAGAAAGGAAAAGAAATAACATTTTCATTGTTTGGTTTCATTGTTTGGAATTGAACGGAAATGAGATATTCTTCCCATGTTTGGATAGATAATAAGGAAGGAAAAGAAAATAAAAAACAAGTTTTTTATAACTTGGTGGCTTTTTTTCCGTGGAAAGTAAAAATGAAGTTTCATGGTAATTCTTTCCTACCAATTCCTATCTTTATTTTTTTCACTTATCCAACCAAACATGGGAAATGAACCAGTTTCCTATCATTTCCTTTCTTTTAGTATCATTTCCCGTGATACCAAACAAGCTGTAAGTGTTTGGGTTCACGAAACATGATACTAAATGCTACTATAAGTGAAACAGTTATAATTGAAAGTAAACGAACTCATAAGATTTATTCATTTCAATCTAGCGGTGTAGATGGAAGGTGTGGACGGGTGGCCATCGTAAAATTTTCTCCAAACTTAATCCCCGAATCCCTCAAGAGTGCATTGTTATGGGCCGGACACAGAGGTAAAATTAGAATTTGGAGGTCCATAGAGATTCCCGCGCATTGCCTAAAGTACCAGTTCCGCACTCAAAATTAACGCATACAAATTCTCAAGCAGACAACAATAACAGCAATTCGAATTCTCTCTGTGCGTTTAACAAGCGTAAAACCCCCTAAATCCAACCGAATGAATGAGGATTCAACAATGTCGATCGGTGATACCAATCACCAAATCTACACTCAAAACACAGAAACCCCATTTTCACCATAACTATTCAACAAACTCCCAAAATCCCAACCTTTTGCCATTGTTCAACCAATACGTTGACAAGACCAATGTCTATTCTTGGAACTCCATTATCGCCGAGCTGGCTCGGAGCGGCGATTCCGTCGAAGCCCTTCGAGCCTTCTCGTCGATGCGGAGGCTCTCTCTCCTCCCGAACCGCTCAACCTTTCCCTGTGCCATCAAGTCTTGCTCGGCCCTTTATGATGTCCGATCGGGCCGGCAAGCCCACCAGCAGGCATTGGTGTTTGGGTATGAATTGGATCTTTTTGTGTCCTCTGCTTTGATTGATATGTACTCTAAGTGCCGGGATTTGGGGGACGCACGGAAGCTGTTCGACGAAATTCCTCAGAGAAATGTGGTGTCTTGGACGTCGATGATCACGGGTTATGTCCAGAATGATGATGCCCACAAGGCATTGCTTCTGTTTAAGGACTTTTTGGCTGAAGAGGGTGGAAATGAGTGGGATAAGGAGGTCTGTTCTGTTGATTCGGTCGCTTTGGTTTCGGTCCTCTCAGCTTGTGCTCGAGTTTCGAGTAAGAATTTAACTGAAGGGGTTCATGGGTTTTCGATAAAAAGGGGGTTTGAAGAAGCTTTGGGTGTAGGGAATACTTTGGTGGATGCGTATGCTAAGTGTGGGGAGGTGGGTATGTCGAGGAAGGTGTTTGATGGGATGGTTGAGAAGGACGATGTTTCTTGGAACACAATGATTGCAGTCTGTGCACAAAATGGGTTCTCCAACGAAGCATTAGAAGTGTTTCATTCCATGGTGAATGATAGTGATGTAAAATACAATGCGGTGACTTTGTCTGCTGTCTTGTTGGCTTGTGCTCATGCTGGGGCTCTGGTGACTGGCAAGTGTATACATGATCAGGTACTCTTTATATGCTAACTTTATGAATAGCCTGTTGTTTAATACTGTACTTTAAGTTTAATGGTTTCAGTTTCCAAATGAAAATCGGCTTCAACTTGTCATCCCTTGGCCTGTCAAATGAAACTTTATAAACGTAACATTCAGCTCATGGTGTTGTACTGTTTCATCTATGCAGGTTGTCAGGATGTGTTTGGAAGAGAATGTATATGTGGGAACTTCAATTATCGACATGTATTGCAAATGTGGGAGAGTTGCAACGGCAAGGAAAGCATTTGAACGCGTGAAGAAGAAGAATGTGAAGACCTGGAGTGCAATGATAGCTGGTTATGGAATGCATGGGTATGCTAGAGAAGCTCTGGATGTCTTCTATGATATGAAAAGGGCAGGGGTAAAGCCTAATTACATAACTTTTGTATCGGTTCTAGCTGCTTGTAGCCATGCTGGTTTTGTTGAAGAAGGATGGGACTGCTTTACAGCTATGAAACAAGAATCTGGCGTAAAACCTGGGGTTGAGCATTATGGGTGTATGGTCGATCTTCTTGGTCGTGCTGGTGATCTTGCGAAGGCTTATGATCTGATCAAAGAAATGACTGCTGAACCTGATTTTGTGGTGTGGGGAGCTCTCTTAGCTGGGTGCAGAATGCATAAAAATTTGGAACTAGCGGAAATTTCAGCAAGGAAATTGTTTGAATTAGACCCGAGTGATTGTGGGTACTATGTCTTGCTTTCCAATATGTATGCTGATGCTGGAAGGTGGGCGGATGTTGAGCGGATCAGAATTTTCATGAAGAATCATGGGTTGATTAAACCACCTGGATTTAGTTTGGTAGAAGTGCAAGGTAGAGTCCATGCGTTTCTGGTTGGAGATAAAGAGCATCCTCAACACAAGGAAATTTTTGAGTTCCTGGAGACGCTATATAAAAAATTGCAGGAAGTTGGATATATACCTGATAAGACTTCAGTTTTTCATGATGTCGATGAGGAAGAGAAGGAAATCATTCTACGAACTCACAGCGAGAAGCTTGCTGTTGCATTTGGAATTATGAACACTGTTCCTGGAACTACAATCCAGGTCATTAAGAACCTTCGGGTTTGTGGTGACTGTCATACAGTAATAAAGCTGATAGCCAAGATTGTCAACCGAGAGATTGTGGTCAGAGATTCTAAACGTTTCCACCACTTTAAAGATGGGGCTTGTTCATGCGGTGACTATTGGTGAAGTTACTGCTATGAAGCAAAGAAAACTCTGCTTTATAAGTATGAGAATCACTGCGAAAGAAGCAGCAGAACCTTTATTTGCTTGATGTCGTATACAGGAATTGTTATCAGGACAAGATACATGGCGTATTTGAGGAGGAAAGGCATATCTGTAGACTGTAGATGGTAGGCTTCTGAAATCTAGTTAGGGAAGCTGTATAGTATGCAAAAGATAGAGCGATTTATGCTCATACATCTTGATTAAGAAGGTTGGTCTCCTTTTATTCAGTTGAGGTGCTTGGAGAAGAAAATAACCTTTTCTGAAATTTTTGGTCATGTATGATGTATCTATACATCTAAGGTTCAGGTGACGCCACAGATAATGCATTTACAAAGAGCAACAGAAGCATTACTACTTTCACAATTGTTCATAGAGAAAAAACAGATGATTAATCTCCCAATACTATTAGGATATATACCAGCAATACATAGAGAAGTTAACCAGAGTCTCAAGAACCATCTTGACCTTGGTTTCAGGAATATCATTCTTTCAGAGGTAGAGAATGCAAGGAATTCTATTTGTATCATTTGACATCCTGTTATACCATTAAGAGCATCTGAAGAACTTATCTACAAACATTGCCTTCCTAGGAGAACTAACTTCGGCAGGCTGCTTGTTTCGATCATAGTAACTTAAACGACGTTGCAGTGTATTGTTTTCTGACATCAATCTACTCAACTGGCTCTGAAGCTTTCTGATCATCTCCCTCTTCTCAGTGTTTCTTCGAATCAGCTCCATCTGCAGCTGTGTATTTTCTTCGACAAGCTTTGACATTTTCGACTTCTCCCTGTCCAACCAGGCATTCTCCGTCTTGAAGCTGCTTCCATCTTTTGGTACCAAGCTATGATCAAATGTATTTAAATGTTCAAAGTCATGGGTGACACCATCATGGTCAATATCAACATCTTCTACAGTGGATTCAGGATTCGAATCAATTGTCTCCAACTGCGAATCGTCACAGCTTCTTGAGACTGACTTGTGTTTTCTGTGATTAATCTGAGATCTAGCGTTGCTTGAAGGGGAAGATGATCCTGAACTAAGGGCATCTACTGAAGCAGGTTTCAACTGGTCATATTTCTCTGCCAAGGAGCGGTAAGATACACAGAGATCTTGAACTTTTTCTATGACTGCCTCTTTTCTTCTCTCTTGTATGTCAGAACTCTGTGATGGAGATTGACCGTCTTCCAGTAGATTTAGTATGGCTTTCAATTTCTCATCCACACCTGTAGACATTACGTGACTATGAGTTACAACCTACTTTCATATTGATTATACAATCTATGTTCGAAAATCACTCTTCCTATTGTTTGTGATCCTGGATATACGTCACTATATTCCTCGGACAGAAACCCCTCCGTCCAAAATTAATGTCACGAAGAGTGACAATTATTTTGGACAAAGGGAGTGGTTGTTGTGTGGTTTTTACAGCCTCATACAACCCTGTTATTTCCCCCTCAGATAAGTCATACCCCTCTTATTCGAACATAACAAATGTACCTTTGCATAATATCTCGAGTTGGGATCGTGTTAGATGCACCTGCTATACTACATCACTTATGAATCCAACCAGAATCATCCCCTTCTATTTATATATATTTGCATTTCTCTATATTCTCAAAAGAGGAACAAGTCTCAATTTCATATTTTCCTTTAATGCATGATTGGTTGGTTTCATGAACGACTACATAATATACGTTGTGTACACGAATAATCTCTCAAACTGTGAGTGAACAAACCCCCACCCCGCCTTCCCCCAAACTATTATCCTCTAACGCATGATTGGTCGAGATCGTGAATGATTATATCGGGTGCACATAATAATATCTCGAATTATTAATGTCCTTTCTGCTTAAACAAGTAACCCCCCCTCCAAAAAAAAAAAAAAAAAAAAAAGTGAATATTAGTCTTTACTACATTTGTAAACTCATCAGTTACAGGCAGATACTACTTAGGACAGAGATGATGTACCTGAGAGGGTAGCCTGAAGCCATTGAGATTGATGGGTGCTGCCACTTCCAGATTTCCTTGCAGGGACTTCAGCAACCTCCATTACGCTTACTCGTCTTGCGACACGACGAAGAACAAAAAGATCTGCCAAGAGAATGAGAAGCAGATGCACAAAAATGTGAAAAGGGCTGAATGGCAGTTGAGACTTTTGTTGGGTAATGCTCTTATTTAAGTGCTCATTTCCAAAATTTAAATTGGTAATTAGAGCCACTGATTTTGCTCAATTTCCCATTAATGTGGGAGCTTGATTTTTGCTCTTCCTTTATTTGGCTCTTTGATTGGGCAGAAAATTTTACCGTTGCCTTGAATCACATTTACTATAGAGATCAACCGTGCACCATTTTAGTGGAAAGAAACGAGAAAAATGGAGAATGGAATGAAATTGTGAAAATTCCAACACTTTTCTTTTTTTTTTTTTNTCTTTTTATATGTGGGAAAAGCCTGAGACTGAGGCATATTGCCTTCTTATTCATCATCCCTGCAAAGTCGAACGTAATTTTCATGCTTTTCAGAGAGGTTGGGAATGAGATGCTATGCGTATTCTAAACTCAATGTCTTCGAACAAATAATATTAGAATTATGGACTTTACAAGTTATTTTTGAAGATGACATAAAGGTTAAAAGTT
Organism: Mesembryanthemum crystallinum; assembly: GCA_030267885.1. NCBI lineage: Eukaryota > Viridiplantae > Streptophyta > Magnoliopsida > Caryophyllales > Aizoaceae > Mesembryanthemum > Mesembryanthemum crystallinum. The sequence continues at coordinate 11,458 of BSSO01006538.1, forward strand.
TGGATTTTGAGGGTAGGTTCAAACATTTAGCCTTTCTATTCTTGATGCAAATATTATTATTGTCATTTCTAATAGGCAAGGCTGCTCCAAAGCAGAATTGGAAGGCAGCACCACCACTGTTCTTGCCTCCGATTCAAATAATCATAGATGCAAATATACAAGGAGAAAGTTCCTCCTTATTCCACGAATTGATGCTCCCCAGGAGGCTCGAACTCGTGACCTGGTGTATAAGCCAAAACTTGTTTACCAGTGGGCCAACACCTCTTGAGTTATGATAATTTTCTTTTAATTCATAGTGATTGAACTTTTACGGTCTGCATTACATATTTGTGATTACATATTTGTGTAACTCTTTCTCTAAAACAACTTTATTTGATTTAGCAAAGTTGAAAATCATAT
>BSSO01006539.1:0-11855 GCA_030267885.1 Mesembryanthemum crystallinum
TTTTCATTTTTCCTGACAGTTATTTTTATTTTTTATTTTTTTATTTGGTCTTTACCTAGTTGCCAAAATTTATGATACCCGAGTATATAAATTAGAAATCAGAAAAAATAGTTAGGCACAAACACACAATTCTCAGAATGTCGGTTTTCTTTTGTTAGGATTAGTAATCGGTTCGAATTCAGTTCGGTTTGGATTTGGGTCATCAAAATTCGGGTTATCTTCGGTTCGAATCACATTCAGTTTTTTGGTTCGGTTTGGGTTCGGGTTCGGATCGGATTGGATCTGAAACAGACACGGATCATATTCGGGTCTATAAATTTCGAGTCTGTTTCGGTTCGATTCAGGATTTCGGATTTCGGATCAACCATCGAATACTGTTCGGGTAAAAAAAATTCGAATCTCGATTCGGGTCATCGGATGCATATCATTCTTGCCAGATCTAATCTTAATGTCTGAATCCTTCCTGCAAGCAGGAAAAGTGAAAGAAGATTTTCATACATATCTTGGTCCAGTCCCCTTATGAGGGCCGAAGCCCAAAGTCAGCATCTAGGCTGTACCTCCAGCATATAAAATTCAAATCCACAATAATACCAATCAATCAGAGTGGCGCAGCGGAAGCGTGGTGGGCCCATAACCCACAGGTCCCAGGATCGAAACCTGGCTCTGATATATGAGTAGCTTCCTTGCCATTGTTTTTTGACCTGTGTTTGCTTCGTTCCAGTATATTAAAATCATGCAGTGGCAATAAAACACAGATGCATTCTATACATCCAAGTATTTCCCCAAGTATGAGTAGCTTCCTTGCCATTGTTTTTTGACCTGTGTTTGCTTCGTTCCAGTGTATTAAAATCATGCAGTGGCAATAAAACACAGATGCATTCTATACATCAAGTATTTCCCCAAGTATTTACAAAAAGAATAGTGAACTTTAACTAAAGGATAGTCACCTTTATTTTTGAAGCAAAGTCACTCATTTTAGCATCTATGTCCATTATTTTTGGAAAAATCATCTTATTTTCTATAAAGAAAGCCCGTATGGCGTATACCACAAAGTCTATACAAAACTTACTCATTATTGGAAAAAAAAAAAAAAAAAACATATTACTATATTCTAAAGTATTTCAAACAAGAAACATCATTGAAGTAAATGCATTGGAAAAAAAAAACATGCTTGAAACCTAGTTAATAGAACTGAAGCAGTGGTTGCAATACACTGCTGGCCGCGCTATTAATAGAGTTCTGCAGCACGGTGGACAACAGCAACTAGGAGTGGTTTCTAGTACTAGCATTCCCTGTTTTAAAATGTCGATGTTAGATACTAAAATGACTATTCTAAGGTTCTTTTAATTTGTCAAATTAGAGTTTATGCATTACATGTCCAGTTTGTCAATTTTGATATGGATTTTTCGGTCTCAAGTCTCAACCAAGTTCTTTTAGTTAGATGTTGTTACAGACCATTGTTAATATACTTGAGCTAATTCTATTGCGAATTTTCTATACATAAATTTGCCTAAATATCTAAGTATCACACCGGATAGCACACATACTCGGAGATTCGCATCAATCTGCAGATACTCGTTCATGCAAGTTCACTTCTTATCGTTGTGCAGAAGAGGCTTCCTCAGATCATTTGCTAAGTAACTTGAGGGCAATTCCTTGTTGTCCGACTTCTTTGGAACTTGATTGTGTCTACTTTGGTCACCCTATAAATGGAGAAGGAAAAGGAAAATTTTTAGTAGATTACTTATGAACGATATGTTGTCTCAAGGCACCAACAAGACGTTTCAAAGAGTGAATGCAATTATAACCTCATGCTGCAATGTTAAAAAGAAGAAAACCATTGATGTCAACTAATTTAGTGAGAAAGAGCATGTGGATGCAGGCAATACGCAACAAGTACTTCTAACATGTTTTATTGAACCTATCGATTTAAAAAAATAATAAAAAATAAATTAATTCTATGCTAGAGGTAACTAAATCATGTTTAAAGATAGCTGCGCAAGAAGGTTTATAGATATCACAAAGGATTCAACATTGCAATGACAAGGAAAGAAATACCCCACAACCCACCTTACGTCTTTCATCATAAACTCCCCACAATTCAATATTTAAAGTTAATGAAATCAAATTCTGTGATCATAGGATACTCCAACTTTGAGGTCAGGATTGGTACACTTGCAATACCATCAGAGTGTTTCAATTACCTTGGGTTGACCCTTTAGTGCAACGGGTGAAATAGACAACGCGGTAACAGTAAGTGCCGTCGCGTTAAGCGTCTAATGGTGGCTTAGATGGGAATGATTCGTTGGGCAGAACTAGGAAGTACAGAATAATGAGCTTGAGATAACATAGGAGTGACCTCCATTTAACTATCTAAGATGAGATGCGTATAAGGGGAGGCTTCCAAGTTCCAATAAGGAGGTCGGGTGTGAAAAGATTAGAATAAGGAACTATTTAGAAAGTGCAAAAAGGTTAAACAAGGGATTTCAAAAGCAGACAAGTAATGCGATAAAATAAATAAATAAACAAATAAAGCAGATAAGTAAGACCTAAGAAGTGGCCAGGCATGACTTGGCTCGATCTTAGAAGGGCTAAGATCTAGTTGTCTAGAGCTTGCAACATTTTCTTCCCTTAGTTCCCCTACTAAGTTGTGTTTTTTAGCGTATACATTAACTTTAACTCGTTCAGGGTCATCTCGGAAACCTCTTTGCTTGTCAGGGCTAAGGCTCCATGACAAATGATGACCTTTCCAAACCCCGTCTTATGTAGGCTTCATGCTGCGTCATTGTCCCAATAGCTTTAACTCACACTGATGGACATCACCTCAATTCATCCAAAACTGCATGTAAATAATAATAAGAGCAGAGATAAAAGTCACATACCATCTTTTGACTGATCAGCTTACGGTTTGATGGAGCTCTTGCAACAGACGAAGCAGCTGCTACTGCTGCCACACGTATCCTGCAGATTAAGTCTTTGTATTAGTAAACTAAGATGATTAATGATGTCAAAATGCAGCATGTTTTCACCATAATATACCTTTTATGTACATCTATATACACATCCGTCTCATCTACAATTTCTTCCTGCACAAGCAAAATGATGAATCATGATTAGAATAGTGAGCTGAAATCTTTTTTTTCTCTATAAAATGATACCAGCATGCAAGTGATCACCTCCAACTTTAAACCTATCGCACCTTCCCTCACCCTAGAGAGAGAGAGAGAGAGTGAGAGTTGCAGACTGAACAATAGAAATGATGGCAGCACGAATGGCAAGACCATTTACCACCATACTTTAAAAATCCTCGAAATAACTAAGAGCATCATGACACTGAAGTATTCAAATTCAAATGTTCTTTATATCTTATTGGAGATAGTTTTCAGAAGGATTAATAGTTTTTTTTAGGGGAAAGATAAAATATATTAAATAAACGCCATACGGCATCTACAAATGAGATCAAATTCAACCAAGTAAATATCTAAATTACCCGAATACATTCGTAAAGAAAAGCTATCTATCACTTGAGATACGACAATTCCGAACGGCTTCCTTTTGATCGCTGTTTCCCATACAGCCTTTTTGCGGAAGACCCTACTAGACCTTTGATGAATGACTAGATCCAATATTATAGACCACCTCTTGAATATGACGATCCACCGCAGTACCATACGAACGAGGAAACTAAAAGCGAACAGTACTCTCAAAAAGTGAGAGACAACCAAACCCAATGAATGGGACAAACTAACTCTCACAAAAGGAGAGACTGAATTTATTCGATAACAATCGACTAAAAAACTAATTGAAATAAGGAAAAAGAAGGGATTGGGTACCATCAGCGCTGATGCCAGCCCCTAGAACTTAAAAGTAGGGTTAGGGTTTTTTCAGAGAGGGGGAGGGAGGGAGAGAGAGGAGAGGAGGCGGCTTTTCATTAGAGTTTTTAATGGGGCATGCCAGAAGGATTAATAGTTGAAGACTAAAGAGTTCAAAAACAAAATTGTAACAGAAGGGAGGTAATTAATAAGTAGAAGAATCCTTACCTGCAAAAGTTCTTCAAAGACGTCCTCCAGGGTAATTATGCCAACTACTTCACCATCTTCAATATCATCAGAAGAATCAGGAAAGACATTTGTAGTGGAATCAATTTGATTAGGTGTTTGATCCTTTCTACTTGCTGACCTAAGATGTTTATCCATATCAACTACAACACTTTCTGAATTTTCATCAAGTTTAAGAAGCAGAGGGGTTGATAACTCAGGTTTAACATTGCCAGCTCTTGTCTCTAAACACTCTTTATTGTTGGTTGGCAGGGTATCTTTGCCTTTTCCTTTCACCTTCACCACAGCAGCCATATGGCTGCTTCCCTTCTGAAACTCGTTCAGGATATCATAAAGTGGCATATCTGCTGGAACCCTGAAAGAATCCACATCTAAGAATTATTAGATGAAAGACTCGATAACTCTTAGAAGAAGAATTAATGAAATTTTGTGTGTGCTTACCTTGGGATTCTGCGAATGGAAACAGCACTGACTGGTGTTTCCGTTTCTGGTCGCACTGTGAGAAGACTCTTCACCTATATTCCCATGCAAATGCATAAAAAAAGAGTGACGGGACAAGAAACAAGTTTGAAGATCACCGAACAGTTTTTGAATGGAAAATATAAGACTATAGGAGTCTGTTATGGGAGTTCATTCACCCACCAGCAAAAGGCCAATGATGTTCTTTGGGTTTCCAGAATATACAGGAACACGACTATGGCCTCGTGCAAGTATTTTCCCCATTGCTTCCCTGCGGACAACAAAGAATAGTACTCAGACATTTTGCTACATTAGCTGATCTGTTATGAGTTTAACATTTTAAGCAAAGACATCACACTTGACCATGAACTTTCAAGTCCTATGCTTTTTCAGAATGAATACTTTTTCTCTCTTTTCCAGGCAAAACCAATCAAGAAGTACCTTGAATTACACATCTATCACCAAAGATGCAATAAACATTCATCACTAATAGTTTGAATCAAAATTTGCCAAACTATTGCAGGAGCAAAAGCAATGTTGGGGGAGTGGATATTAAATGATTATCAGAAACAAACACACCAGTCCAGCTTGCAGTTCACATCCAAGGAAAATGTTGATTCTATAGGTGTCATCGCCTCTTCAGCTGTCTGAAAATAAGATTAACTGGTCAAACCACACAATGTGAAGAGTTAAGAAAGATGCAAATAAAACCTGAGAGGATGAAACAACGCTCCCGGATGCAATGAAATAAATACCTTCTCTGTTAAATCTAGTGCTCCACTGATAATCGTTGTCTCATCATGAGTAAGTTCTCCACCCTTGCCTTCCTGCATTAGAATAGAAAATGGAGAATAGGAGTAGGAAATAAGATGTAGTTAGAACGTTCTACAGGCAATACTTGTAAACAAAGACGGTCAACTTGTTGATCAGATAACTGGATAAATTCATGACATGATAAGTGGTGCTTCTTGCACACAAACAAGAACAATACCTCCATACTATGTATAGAGACAAGGGCTTTTAACTGCGCTCGCCTAAACAAGGCAGTATTATGTCCAAGTAGAGCATCCAGAACCTGACATCACATTAAGGTAGGTAAATAATGTTTCACGTCATCAAGTATTAAAAAAAAGTTTCAGGATTCTACACATGTAATTGACATCTATTAAGAAGAAAACAAATTTCTATAAAAAGGATGGATTGGCACAAAAGATCGTCTTGATCATATCCTACCTCTCTAAATTAACTATAATCTTTTCCGTTTCCTTTTATTAATATAACATAGAGTGTTCCTAACCCCCTTCTCAAATTCTTGATCATATCCTACCTCTCTAAATTAACTATAATTTTCTACCTCTCTAAAAGAATAATAATTAAATAAATATCTCACTGCATCTTAAGAAGGATACTTTAAATTGTGATACAGTTTTAACCAAAAGGGAAACTTCTTCAGCACAACGTAAGTACAAGTTGCTTGATTTTACATCTTTTTCTAATTTCAACCTTTTAGGAGGTAAAAAATAAACAAACAAACAAGCAATCCAAAAGGCCAGAAGTTGAACTCTAACTACGGCTAAATGGGCGTTTTTCTATCTTTGACATAATGGAATGCTGTCATTTATAAGAAGAGAACATAAAGACAAGAACTGAAGATCTAAAGGGGAATTTTAGAAGCATCCTATCAGAGTATTTGGAAGCAAAAAGTATTTATGCATCCAGGTTTTCTGTCAATATAACATATCCAGCGCAGCAATTAAGGTAGTGAGTAACCACTGGAGTTTACATTCTCTTTTATAGAGGAGCGAATATGTGTTAGGTAACAATGATGCATGTGGCTGAGGTACTGATAAACCACAGGTGTGCCCATAGATTTCAAAATTGTTCTTTTAGGTACCTGACGTTTTTGGATCAGGCAGAATCAGAAAGAGAATCCCATGAAACTAAATGGGAAATGAAAGGAGCAAGTGGCCAAATTAAAGGACAATGTCCCATTGCTTATGAATTTATTTAAGGTATTAGGTTGGAACATCAAGTAGCAACACATAAATCTCGTATTGCAGTATTCCATGCAGTAGTACCTGATAAAAAAAAATAAAATAAAATAAAAAATTCCTGGCTTCCTACCATCATTGCCAGTTGCTATTGTTTCACACAGTGGTCCCAACTTTACAGATAGGAGATATAGTAGTTTCCATACCAGCAATTAAGATTACCTTTCCAATAGGATAAGCTATGGGATAACAAACTATCATCAGAAAACGCACAAGCCAAACCAAATTTGCTCCAACAGCAAGCCCATATCTTGTACAAATGGCTTGTGGGATAACCTGATATGGAAGATGAGGAGGGGTAAAAAAATTAGTCTTGGCATAGTAAAAGGTCAAAATATATTAACAATGAGAGAGGCTTGAGAGACACTTACCTCTCCAAAAGCTAGAACAAAAGTGACAGAGAGCACAACTGCAACAAAAGGATGGAAAATCTTGTCCAAATATATAGGGAGTGCCTGCACCAAAATATTAGTGCGTATAAAACAATGAGAATCTGAGGTTAAACTTCGATAGCAGTTTCTTGCATTGACTTACTTCCATCGCACAAGCATTACATAGAAGCAAAGTCACAAGTAGCTGATGCTGCTTCTGCACAACTGGAAAAATAACAGCTGGAAATAAAAAGGGAAAGGAAACGATTACAACATTGAACAATTGTAGATCTAGAGGCTCAACAGTCAATATATGAAATCACTAAACAGCAAGGAACTACAAAAATTCATCCATGAAGTGCATGTGAAGATGTCAGGTGGTTAATGCTACTAATGAATGCAAACCAGAGAGCTAAACATACCAATTCATCCATGAAGCAAGTCAATGTCTAACCTTAGGGCCAAGTTTACCTGGAGTGCTAGTAGCAGTCAATGTAACTATATTAGGAGTCTTTAGAAAACGGTAACTTTCCTACTACAGCACTGGATGGATTATGGCTCATGGTCAATACAATTATCACACACTCTTCTAGTTTCACAACTAATATTATCAAATGGTGTTTTGGTCAAAATGAAACAAACTATGGCACAGGTAGTGACCATATGAGAGCTAATCCGGGATGGAGGGAGTTTAAATGTATTCAGAATTTCACCTAGACACTAATATGCATGGATCTAGGCTATGATATTCAAGGATACAGATTCAAAGTGAAGTTATTTACATCAATGCAAAATATACTTCGTCATTTTAAGTCCATCAACCTCTGTGGCATTTTAGTTCTTTTAAATGGATTATGGCACTTTACCAGAAGTCTATTTTATTTCATAGTGAATAGTTGGGATTTGGAAATTCGATTATGTACTGGAATTGCTTTGAAGACACCAAATGCAACTACTATGTATCAATTTAGGGATGCAGCGGAATGAGAATTATCATTGCAAAATATTCGGGAACAAAATTGGAAGGAGATCAGTCCATTTCATCTTGCATTACAGACCTACTGCACAATGTAGGGTAGCATGGAATGCATAACACCAAGGCTAGTCCTAGTTCATCTTAATATGATCATAAAATACATGGTATTATTTGCGCAAATAAATAAATGTGCAACAATATTGCAAGTTTGAATGGAAAGACTGGAAGTCGTGTAATATAATTTTGAAGCCGTTGATTATATTTATGAGCTCATTACTCGTCCATTAGTTATCTTATAATAAGCATTTATATAAATTTCTACTTGCTATCTCCTCATAGACATTCAGAGGCAAACTTAAAATTAATTTTTCGTAAAAGATCCATATTTAAGCAAGCTATCCCATAACCCGATTCTCGGTTATAGTGAATTGTGCTAACTCTCAATTACCATAACTCGAAAAGCTAATCACAAAAATAAAACCTACAACCGGCAGACCAATCACAAGTAGCAGTAGCTGCAGTACTACTTTGCCCACTATGTACCGCAAAGCAATCTATCCTCTCATATTCAATTACTAACATCAACTAAAATATCAGATTATGGGACCAACTCTAAAATCTAAATCAATGTTTCTTGGACTCTTCATTTTAACAAAAGTATCCATGTCGGATCCTCAAACACTAGATATNCTCAAAATAGATAGGTTTGATCCTCGCATCCCCACCCTAATCCGATTTTCAGACCCCAGAGTGCAGAACATAGATCTAAATGGCAATAATACAAAAAGTAAAGCCCCAAATTGAATAATGGGAAGCGTTGGTACACGCAGAAAGTTTCCTAGTATTAATCAACTGGAGCTCTGGCATGCAGAGATCAGAGTTAATCAGTCCAGGGAACTACATGCAATCAAAGTTCTATTAGAGTTCACCAAAATGACAAATTATGTTTATTAGTGTAGTCAGTAATCACTAATCAGATTATGAAATTGGACATTAAACCAATAAGATAAATATTAATACACCCAATAAACCAAATCAATGTAAATCCAAACCAATAACATGTTTCCATATTTGCATCCCATATAAAATCCCTAAAGTCTGATCTTTTTGGGTGCACAAAACATGAGTCATGGTACACGAACAGTATCCAACCCTGAACTAAGCTAATTGACATTCAAATATGGAATATGGAGGTGGAAGCAACAGCATGCAACACTAATGTCAAACCAAGCTACCTAACCCACTAATTAGCAAAAACAAAACTTACCCAAATAGCATTAACCAAAACCCACAATTTTAAACCAATTTCACATCCAACAATCACAAGAACATCACCCAAAAACACTCCCACCCCAGAAAAACCCAGATTGAGTTAACAAAAGTAACAAACCTGCTTGTTTCTTCTCAGTGTTGGTGCCACTGCGCTGAAGGATTTCAAGGTCAACGATGCCAAGAGACATCAAGCCCAGAGTGAGACCAGACATAATCCCAGCAAAAAGAACAAGCAGACATGAAACCCCAGCATAAACAAACCAGTAAATATTCCCAAAGGGTATATCATCAGCCTCAAATATGAAGTCGGTTGCTGAAGTTGCAACATCACTTGAAACCACCACCATGTCCATCATAACCATAGCTCACAGAATGAGTGTACCCACAAAAACAGCAGCACCAGAGGAAATGGGAAAGGGAGGGAAGATTGAAGAAGAAGAAGAAGAGAGTTGGGTTTTTTTTTTTTAGTGGGCTTTAGTGGGCCAAAAGAAAGAGACAACCTTAGGGGAAAGGGTATAAAAACATGGTATACCACCAAATTGAAGAAACCTCCAATTAAGTGATGAATTCTGTTCAAAAGTTGTTATCTATAATTTTTTTTTCCCCAAGATTTGATTTTTTGTTTTCTTTATGTTTCATTATGGTGATAAATTTGACTTTACTAGTGTATTAGGTGGGTCAAATCTAAGCTACTGGGTCCATGTGACATGAGAGGCATGACCCATGAGGTATGATAGATTAGTATATATTACTCTAATTAGTATTTTAATTGCATAGAGGCATGACTAATACAATAAGTCCATAAGTAATACTTTTTTAATAGTATAACAAATAGTACATTTCTTGCCCAGAATGTATATTTTTACAAGGTATCTAATCTAGGGATCTTTTGTATAGAACAATCCAGTATCTTATACTATATTGGCTGACATGTGTATGTAAGTACAATAAAAAGGATGTTAAATGGCATTTGATTTATTTAAATAGTGTATTAATATTATAGTGATATTTGGAACAGGAAGTTGGATAATCAATTTATTTTTTAATAAAAAAAGAAGATGTTATTTAATGATGATCAAGACATCTTCTCGTACGTCGTGTTCAAACTCTCGTGTTAGCGTGGCAATAAACTTGAGTAATTGATTTGCATTATATGCATGGGATGTTGATTGGGGCTTTGAAGGTGTTGAACAACTTGTTGAGGCATTTGTCGCCTATCTATGGGGCCTCTCATCTAACGGTGTGTGCACAATGGTTTATTAAATTGGAAAATTTATTGCAAATAATATGAACTATTTCTGAGTTACAGATAATAATTCGAACTTTACAAATTGCGAGTAATAACCCAAACCATTGATATTGTTGCAAACCATGCACCTACATTAACACCTTTATGTTTTCCGTCCTTAGTTTCTATGAGACACTTAAATATGTAAATTTTATATATCAAATATTTTTGATTTGTTGTATTTTGCCATGTTGTTTCAATCTTTGCAGTTTCGTTCTCTCTCTAAACTTTAATCTCACTTTGTTTCTCTTTTCTCCCTCTACAAAAACTAAACTTCTCTTCACATAGATTTGAATCATCAAACTCTTTATCTTATTTTACTTGCTTTTTTCATTTTATCTACCCAACTTTCTTCACTTTACTTCACCCCATCCTAGTCATTTGTTACTTCACCTGCTTTTCCAATATAATTTGCATGTCTCAAATTCTGGTATACTTTTAGCTCTATTGTTTTTTTTTTGGTAATTAATTGTAAAATTTTATTAATCACCAATATGAAAGTGTTATGTACAAACATACATAGCAACACAAAATTCAAGCTAGGTACAAGCTATATGTTGGAAAAAATTGTTTGGGTAAATAGGGGAATGGACTTCCTGTCAACATACATCTAACTTTTATTAATCAACCAATACACATAAGTACATCCACAAATTAAGTACATTCTAGTATATGAAATATTCTAAATTACACCAATACAAACAATAATGTAAATAGAAAGAGTAAGGACGATTAGAGTAGCCTGTTTAGTTATAATTTGGGTTGAGGCACGCTAGGCGCTGTCTGTGGAGAAGAAACGCCCTCCTACATGAATTTTTGATTTGATAATTGGCGCTCTCCACCTCAAATACAATAACCCGTTGAAAGTTATTGGGTGTAGCAATTAGCTTTCCCGAACCACCAAATCGCCCATGTTTGAAACTATAGTTTATATCATAAACATAAATAATTTTAAGAGTAGACTCTATAATTTTAGTATCAAAAGCCCTTAACCAACAACCCACAAAATGTAAGTGAAGTCTGGTGATATATATGTTCATTTTTTCACACCCTGGTTCGCGAGCTATAAAGAAGTATTTATAAGCCAAGAAGTTAATAGGTTGGAGAAATACTCTCCTAAAACTATGCTAAAACGGCTAATGGTTTTTAACACTATTTAGTCAAAGCCATAATATGGAGTTCAATTCTCCTCATAAAATGTTTGAGATGAGTTACAACCTCCACCATAATAGCAATAATAAAATCATTATAATACTCCACTTAATTAGCCATAAAGAGTGAGTTAATAGGAAAATAATGATATTTTACCAAATCTAAAATAATAATATAGAAAAGAAATTTTTTTTCAGTGGTTGTCAACCACTACATGTGTTTTTCAAC
>BSSO01006540.1:0-11855 GCA_030267885.1 Mesembryanthemum crystallinum
CCAACAACTTTTCTAGTGTTGAGGGGTGATTGCTTGATGCTTTATTTTCTGATTCCAGATGATGAAACCGGGGGTGAGGGGTAGGTGTGAGAAACCGATTCTATGCCGGTATCGCCAATCGGTATGAATTTGCTTCTTTCGCCAAACAAACACCAAGTATGGGTTTAACTGAGTTTAAACCCATACCTGATACCAAATTTGAGTTAAACAAACGCCACCTAATATATAGTTCATACATTGAGAGGATACTTGAGCCTATAACTAAAACATTATTAACATTGATCATTAATTAGATGTTCATCACCATCTCTCCTCATTGGTTGAAGTTGAAAAATATATATATTGGGCCTAATCATGAACATTTGGTGATCTTTCAGAGAGATTGAATCCAAATGCATAAATATATAAATTCAATCTTTGAACAAATCCAAAATATGTTCAATATTTGAACAAATAAGCTAAGAACACCCATTAAAAGGCCCATGGGAAAAGGACATAATAAACAATTAAAATTATTAGATTATTTGTTTTGTAGGAAAGGGGAAAGTGCTGAGCCTTGATCTCCTCAATTAATTTTTGTTGATTTAGAATCAATAAAACCAACAAAAATCAGTACAATCAACAACTACCAACAATCAACCATAATTATAAAAATATAACACGAAGAGAATGATATAGCCTTACTTTAAATATACAAATAAATAGGAAAAATTTACAATGGTCACTACGAAGAGAATGATATAGAGTGAGATTTAGAATCAATAAAAATCAACAAATAAATAGGAAAAATTTACAATGGTCACCACTAAGCGATGTCTATTGAAACTTTAAATCTACACCATTAGGTTTAAGTGAAAAAAATCGTATAAGTCCATTTACTTTCAATTACGACGGTTTCACTTATATCATTTATTAGATTTGGTTGGACCCTAAGTGTACTTCAAGTCCAACCAAACTGGTGAGTATGTTTTTTCTGACTTTGGCTGCAACCAAAAACAATTTAGCTTCGAGCAAACTGATAATATTTCCACAGCCAAAATAAAATCGGTGGCCGTAGAAGAATTATCCGAATAAATAGTAAGGATAAAAATGGCGAGTCGATATTTCTTTGTTCATGGGTTAGAAAAACAAAACTTGAGTGAATGAGATTGGAGTGAAATGAGGTGGCAGAGTGAGAAAGTGAGAGGGAGGATGAATGGATATTTCTTGGTTACTTTCTGAAGTCAGTTATGGACATAAATACATAATACTTGCTCAGTTTAGATTGCAATATTAAGGTCTACCGTCTACATCTTAACTATAATGTCAAAATCTCACTCTAGGAGACTGGGGACTATGACCCTTTTTTGATTAATGTCTCAATCTTAACTATTTTCGGTTTCTTTTTTTTTACTTTCCTTTTTATTTTTATTTTTTTAGGCTGCCTAACAGGTTTAACCATGCCTCTAGGATACGTCATGCAATGTAATCAATAAAAGTTGTTCTAGTGGCATTCTATTTGATGGTATTCCCCCACCAACAAGGTTCGAATTCCACTAGGGGCGTTTGAGGTCCTCTTACCCCCTTTTCTCCTCAAATACCTAGCTATTAGTTTTTGTCCCTTCATCCCGAAATGGATTGGGTCAGGAGTGATCCTCCTTACCAACTTAAAAAAACGTCATGCAACACGTGTGTATAACTAAAATTTAATCCTTTTCTACGGAGTATATTTTAATGTCAACTTCAAACTTTCTCAAGACGTTAGTGAGGTTGGACTTTAGTTTCGTGCTAACTTTAAGCCATGATCAAAGCTAACTTTCCCCTTTCAAACTTGTGGTGCTGTCACATTTTGGTTTGCTTAGGGTAAAGCTTTTTGCAGTTCTTTTCTCTGTTTTGTCTGTATACTAAAATGTCAAAGTTTATTTGCAATATATGTTACAAAATCTCAGCTAAAAAATACACCTACATGTCCCACCAAAGTTCCAAGTCTGGTATAAGCATGTGGGGTGAGTACTGTGGAGTAATGCTACAGTACATCGTTTGGGATGATAAACTCTTTAATATGGGTATGTCATAAAATTTTATCCGATTCTGAAAAATAAGTACTTATTTCTACGGTAAAATTTTGTGGGATATTTATTGTACGAACAGAATAAATGTTTGTGGGACTCACATGTTTTAGAAGTTTATCATCCCGAACAGTTCGAAATACAGCATTACTTTGTATTGTTTCAGTTTGTGGTTTTTCTTGGGGTAGGTAGGGCTCATGTAACCTAATAACCAATTGGCAAATTAGTAGGTCCCTCACTTGGAGCACACGATGGTATACCTACGTGTATAAATTTATAGTAGTGGATAAGATAATGTTTTTTTTTCTTAATAATGTTTTAATAATAAAAGTCAAATACTTACATATGGAGATGCACCCTTCGGGTTTTCGAAATTAGCCTATAATATTTTAATAATGGTATACCTATCCATTTTCCATTTGAATATGGGTCACTTGCATGAGGTTACCACGGTATAGCCTAATTGGTAATTACAACTGTTGGAGGCTTTCCGCCCTTCCTTCCTTCAAAGTGTCTTACTATGCTAAGTATTGGGTTGGGCCATGAGATAGGATATGTAACCCAACAAAATCCCATAAGAGTAATAAATAAGTAAATAAACCAAAATAAAAACAAAAAACAAAGAAATGCAACAACAAAAATAGACTGAAATACTACTAACATAGAGATTAATAGGAAGTAGTGTTTACTCATTTAAGTTAGTGTCCCTTTTCACTGAAAATGTAGTATTTTCTGATGAAGTCTCTTTTCACTGAAATGTAGGAAGTCGAATGGGGAAGGTTCAGCATGATTGAAGCAGAGCTACGATTGTTATCAAATGCTCTTCTTGATGTCTCCAACCAGCGTTTCGTCCTCCTCTCAGAATCCTGCATTCCTCTCTTCAACTTCACCACCGTTTACTCATACCTCATCAACTCCACTCAAAGCTACGTCGAGTCCTACGACAAGATTGGCATCACGGGGCGGGGCCGCTACAAGCACCTGCTCGGCCCCACCATCACGGTCCGCGAATGGCGAAAGGGGTCCCAATGGTTCGAGATGGGTCGGGATCTGGCCCACAGGGTTGTCTCTGATCGAGATTTCTTCCTGTTGTTCAAGAGAGCCTGCAAGTGGTCTTGCTATGCTGATGAGCACTACTTGCCCACTTGGATGAACATGAACGTTGGAAGGGAGAACTCGAATAGGAGCTTGACTTACGTTGATTGGACGAAGGGCGGGTGTCATCCCGCGAGTTACAGAAGAATGCATGTTACACTTGAGTTTTTGGAGAAGTTAAGGAGTGGAGAGACATGTGAATACAATGGGAACAGTACAAACATTTGTTACCTGTTTGGGAGGAAGTTCTTGCCTGATGCTTTGGATAGGCTGTTGAGGTTTGCACCCAAAGTCATGCATTTTTGACAACTGAGGTGTTATGGGTATCTCTTGCTGACACACATGATACTATAGATAGATACCATAGTGTTCATAGTTCCAAAAACATTGATTCTCTTATACATGATTCATTCTTTTGTTGTAATCTTCTCACGCAGTAAATAAAGATTATTAGATGAAGCATTACATAGGCAAGACTCTTCATTTTCTGTCATGTTTCCAAGTATCTAAATGCAAGACAGAAGGGAACCAAGTCAATGATATGGACAGAACCACAAACATGAATAGCACTAGCAGCTCAATAATCTCGTAACAATGGCCGATAACTAGAGACATTAATAGTACTCCATGGTACAAAATAATGATGTAATTTGAGGAGCCCAACAAGACAGGTGAAAGCAAAATTTGTTGGATTCCCAGACCAAATTTCTCATTTTCCTCGTTCAAGCAATCATCTACAGACATGGATAACATCGCTCTACAATAACCTAAATAAATTAGTAAAACAAGCATATAACTTTGGTAGTAAAACTCATTTACATCACTCACAGGTGTAGTGGCATCGTGGCTAGCTTGTTCATTTTAAATGCAACTCGCTTCGTGTAATCATTGACTAAGACCACCTGTATCTTCGGAGACGGAGGGAGAATCAGAGTCAAAGGCATCATGTGATGGTGAGACTTCAACACCACGTATCTCCTCGATCATTTTGACTACTTGCCCCATCCTAGGCCGCTGATCAGGAGCGGGAGAGGTACAAGCCATGGCAATCTGCAATAACCCCACCATCTCCTCTTCAATGTCCTTGTACCTCATTAGCTCCAGATCGAAAACCTCAGCTGTCCATTCTTCCCTAACCACTGACTGAACCCACCTAGGAAGATCGACCACCCCACCAACTCCGACTGTGCCATAGGGGCCACTTCCTTCCACCACTGAAGGATATTTCCCTGTCAGCCAGAAAAGTGAAATTTTACAAATATGAAAAGGGTACTTAAAGTTTAATTATCAAATATTGAAAAGGGTACTTACAGTTTGATATTTATTTTCCTAACAAGAATCACCTATAGGCTACAGGACTTGACACATAACCATGTTCTAACCACACTTCCCTCCATGAAATTTGAGTATAGAGAAACATAATTCATTGTTTGTAGATTATGCTAAAGAATGGCAGAAAGCATATCAAACCAATTTTATTCAACCTCAGACATGATTGTCTTCAACAAGGATCTGCAGAAACTGACCAGAATCTCAAGAGTTTTATCAACAACATCATTAGGCGAACCTATCATCTTCGCAGATGCATTAGGTTATAGGTAACTAGGCTCCTCTATTTTTCATCAACCCTAATAAATGGCTAAAAAAAAAGTACAGGTGTAAGAAGCACTGCTATTGCAGCGCGAACATTCACATGCAAATATGTCAAGCCGAAACCCTTTGCACGTGCTACTCGACTTATTTTAGCAAAATCATAACAATAACCACACCCGATTGAAGAAGTTTACTAGTGGAGTTATAGTTCAACTTGCTTAAACTAAACAAGAAGCACAAATGAAAGCCAATAAGTTGCCTTTGTTAGCTGATATTCACTTAACCTTGGTTGATTTTGGTGGATTGCTGCGACTTAAAGCCATAAAATCAAACCAAACCCTTAACGCAGTGCACAAGCCTCCTGCCTCTAGCAGGAAGGTTATGTTCCTAATGTTGACTACTTCAAACCAAGGATTAACAAGACTTCCCTCATATGCCAGCTTATTATGTATTTAGCCATTTGTGTTCTTCAATCAAGCCTTAGCTTCCCTCATATGCCACTTTATATGTATTAGCCATTTGGGTAATTTTATCAGCATAATTTCATTTCGTTTCCCTTTCTTTCCTTCTATTTTTTATTTTTTTATTTCTTTTATTGGTTGTTCATGATTGGTGGTAACTGAACACAAAACGCAAGAGTTGTCTCAATTATTAGTCATTATGCTTAGCATCCTAGCATGGATGTCCAGAATCAGAAGAGCAATATAATACTAAAATTTGTGCACTTGCCTGTTAGCAGCTCAAGCAGTAAGACTCCAAATGAATAGACATCAGCTTTTGGGGTGAACCTCCGACCATCCAGTGAGTCAGGAGCACGGTACCCATTGGATCTTGGATTGGCGGACGATGTTGGTGCAAAGCTTGAGAGGCCAAAGTCAGACACGCAAGCATTGCCGGCTTTATCAATGAGGATGTTAGTGGATTTGATGTTGCCATGGACGAGCTTGAGGGCCCTGCATGAGTTGTGAATGAATGCTACTCCTCTAGCTGCTCCTGCTGCTATCTTCAATCTTGTTGTCCAATCTAATGGGGTTCTTCCAGGTCCTCTGTTTCCTGCCACATGACGAAACAGGTCATTACTTCAACCAATCAAATGTGATAGTGTAGAATAACATCTATACTACGTTATCTTTGAAACAATAATTTACCAAGTTACTATATAACTTATAGCTTATGATCCAAACTTCAATATCCAATAAGATTAAACATGTCAAAGGCATTTCATGTTTTACTTGAAAGATGCCAAAAGAGGGAGGGGGTGCAAACTGCAAAGGAAGATAAGAAAGATGTAAGATGAGGTTCCTCAAGCTCAGTCCTCGTGCATATGTTTATACTTCAATTAAAACGGCTAATTGGCACACTGATCTTGATAAGATAGCTCTATTTGGTGTATCCACACCGCCTACAACCAGTACCTACATAACACATTTAGAAGGTAAGGAACTACCATGTTGAGTGAAGTTGACATGCATAGCAAATATCTCCAAAGTTGAATCAAAATCCATGTTTATTGTCCAGGTCGAGATTTAATCATCTACGTAAAAAATTTCGAGTATTGATGCAAATTTTAGACCGTTATACTCATTTGTTGGGGGTATTAACACGCGTGCCCAAAACTACAGTATGGGTTGCAAGAGTACACCCTCATTTGTTTGATTCACTACATATTCTTAACTTTTGCATGTACCCACTGCCCAGTGACATGTTTTCTACCGAGTAAGACCAACTAAGGAAGAAACAAAGAAGAAAAGGAGAGGATGAAAGCGAAGCAAAACAAACCCGACCCGGTCAAAAGTGGGCCCCACTGTATGAGATAGCTGGTCTCATTGGTGGGGTGCTTTGGGCTTGTCAGTGGGGGCATAGTTTTGTTTGCAAGCAAGCAGGTTTTCTGGGGTTGGGACCTTGGGTGGTGGGGTGGGCTGCTTCTTTGGAGAGAGAAAATTTGGCAAAGACCAGCCATTAAAAGAACAAAAAGGCAAAAGTGAGCCAAAACCCAGCAAAATTACACCCTTTATTTAAACGCTCCCCCTTCCTAGTCCCCATCTTTCCAAAAGCTTTCATGTAATATAACCTGCATCATATCTCCCATCCCTTTCTCTCCTTTCCCCAAAATTGGCAATGATGTTAGCTGGCTTTGTTCTGCCCTTGAAACCCTTTTCATGCTAAAAGGCAAAATACCAAAACTGCTCACCCCACAATTGGCAGACACAAAAGCACTGTTGGAGAAAGCAACTTTGCATTATACTCCTATATAGTTATATCATCAGACATGTCACTTAGTGATCTGATCTAAACCCCGAACCCGAACAGCCGAACCGCCTTTCGGGTTTTGGCATATATTATTCGACTAGAACTTGAAAATCCACTAAAAATACTAAGATCAACCTGAACCCAATTCGACACTGAGTATATGAAATACTGAACCTGCCCGTGTCGACCCGTTTGATAGTTCTATTTATATATCATATGCTAAATAGGAGTAACGATGTTGTTCAACATGTGACGATTTTTTGGCATTTCTCTGCCTTAGGAATCCAATCAGATTCTAGATAATTGACCCTGGGGTTTCTTTTCTGCAACCAATTGACATTGATTTTAATATAGGTCATAATCAAACCTAAAACAAACAGAAGAATTCTTTTGGAAGAATTTTAAAATCAACGGCTCTAGTTATACTTAAACCAAATCACATGCAAATTCTGGCATGACGCTACTACCCACGCTGCCTATTAAATGGTCCCTCAGAATCTCATTACTTCCACCACTTTGTTCCATCTACTGGTGCATATTCATGATACTTGAAAAACAAATATATGGGTCTACATAATTCCGATTTAAACCTACCTAGTATCCTTTTGCCTTCATCCCAACCCAAAACAGATCAAATTACTAACATGAGCTTGAACTCGAATTTGTCGAACTGCAAACATAAACAGACACCCAAATGGTAAAACTTAATCCGAACCCGAAAACGGATCATATCGGATTTGAATTTGGACTCAAACTTGTGTACTAGCTCAATTCTCAAGCAAAAAATGGGTCCATGCTACCATATACCATGATGATATTGTAAACAAAATTCAGTCTATCTAAAAGCAGAAAAACTGAGACCTTAACACAAAAAAATGGAAATGTGACACTAACAGTAACAGTAACAATAACAAGACAAGAGAGAATGCAAGAGATGTTACCATGGAGGAGCCAGAACAAGCTACCATTAGGCAAATAATCAAACACCAACAACTTCTCATCCCTTGCAAAATAATAAGCCTTAAGCCCCACCAGATTGGGATGCCTCAACCTCCCTAAAACCTCCATTTGCTGCTCAAACTCCTTCTTCCCCGCCACCTGCGCCTCCTTCAACCGCTTCACCGCCACCACACTACCGTCATCCAACACCGCCTTGTACGCCGTCCCAAACACCCCCTTCCCCAACATCTCCGCCGACGCCTTCAACAAATCCTCCAGCTCAAACTTCTTCGCTCCCTCGAAAAACACCATCCGACCCGGCCTCTCAAACCCTCCTCCTCCGCCACCACCACCACCACCTACACCACTACCACCACGATACGGACTCGTAGAGTACAAAATCTTCTCACCACCCGAAACCGCCCCCTTGCTCGAATCAACACGGCCGTGCTTGTTGTTCTTCCTCCAGAAATAGCAGTACAGAAGTAGCCCAACGACGACCAGCACCAACACATCACCCAAAATTATCGCCATTATCGCCCACAAACTCATCCTCGAGCGATTTCCAGTACCTCTTGACTTCTTCTCCTCCGGAAATATCTTCGATGGAACCGCTGTCGGCGACGAAGCCACCACCGTGGAGCTGGCCCCACCACCACCACCACCGGGGCCCGCCACGTCACCACCTCCGGGCCGGGCCGGGTCGGTGGATGCCTCCTTACAAGGCGACAACGGGGGTCCACATAGAGCCCGGTTGCCGGAGAATGCCGATTTGGGGAAGCTGGACAGACCCCTCGGAATCTCACCGGAGAATTTATTTCCGGATATGTTGAAGTCCTGGATGTTCTTAAGATCAACCCCAGAAATGGTGCCGGAAAATGCGTTCCCCTCGATACGGAACGTGAGGAGGTGGGTCAGACGGTTGACCACAATGGGTGATAACGTGCCGGAGAGGTTGTTGTGGGAGAGGTCGAGGCGGTAGAGGAGGAAGAGGGAGGAGAGAGAGTCGGGGAAGGGGCCGGAGAAGGAGTTGTTGGAGAGGAAGAGGAGTTNGGTGGAGGTTTTCGAGGACGAGTTTAGTGACTCGGTTTTGGAGGCAGGTGATGCCGAGCCAGGTTGAGCAGAGAGTGGTGGTGGTGGTGGAGGACCAGGTGGAGAGAGAGTTTGTGGTGTCGGAAGTGGATTTGAAGGTGAGTAATGCTTCGGCTTCTGGGTTGAGAGATGAGGATGAAGATGTTGTGAGGAGAGAGAAATGGAGGAAGAAGAGGAGGAGGAGGAGAGGGGTGGAAGCCATTGGAGGTGTGGGTTGGAGAAACAGAGGAGAGAGAAATGGAGAGTGAGCCAGTGAGGTAAGTGAAGTGAGTGTTGGGAGTGGGAGTGTGGGTGATAGTAGAGACAAAAGGATGTGGAAAGGGGGGGTGAGACTGGAATTTGGGTTAAAAGAGAGATTAATGTAGTTATAAAGGCACTGTTTGGTGATTAGTAGTTGTTGTTTGTTTGATGTGTTACTGTAATGTTTATTTTATTTTATTTTATTTTTTTTTTGTTACTGTAATGTTTATTAAGAGTGATTAATGTAAATAGTAGATTTTTAAAAATAAAAATAAATGAGGGATCTAAATTAGGAGCAATTATTACATGATTCGGGACCAATGCTCCATCTCTCACATAATTAGGGATTAGGTAAGTATCTCCAAATCACCTACAAAAGATATGGTAAATATCTCAATATATGAGAGACGGGACCAATAGTAAGGAATCATACAATAATTTCTTCTAAATTAGGGTTCTTAATGGCGTAACCTGATCAAAATTTAATTAGATAAACATGAATATAATACTATTTTAGTGTAATTATCTTATATTTCATGTTATTTTATTTAATTTAGGATTGATAGGAAACCAAACACAAGTACGTATCGAACAATAAATTTATGGCCTATTTGGATATCATGATTTCATTTCAAATGCTGGAATTGGCCTAATTCCAGTGTTTGGAAAACTCTATAATTTAGAAGTTGGAATTGGGCCAAATCCATGAGTATTCTAAATAGGCTAAAATTTTAGGATTTCAAATTCTCAAAAAATAAGTGTCATTTCAAATTCCAAGCCCAACCCATTAGTATACTCTATCTTCTCTCACTACCCTAGAACCCGTCATTTTTCTTTCACCCTCAATCTGTCAATTACCTCTTTCCTCTTAAGCAAATCTCTTATGCTAGCTGCCATTGTTTATCTCCTATCTTCTCTGTTTCTTCAACACTTGATTCAATTCATATCTCCCTCTCTGTGTATCTCTCGTTTCTCTCTCCTCTAAGCAAGAAATCTTCTTCCTTTAACCAAGCCACTGTGCAAATCCCAACAAAAAAATGCTACATTAATGGCGAAAGCTGATTTATATCATCATCAACGATCTTCGACTTGTAGGTTTGGGATTTAATCGACGATTCAAGCTAAATCAATACTTTCTCTCTCCTGATGTCGAATCCAGATCTACGATCTTCGTCTCCTTCAACTCGTAATTGCAATTTCATCTGATTTGAAACCCTAGGAGAGAGAAATTGAAAGCCTTTTATTTTTAATCTTTAGTTGTGTAATTCCAATCCGAAATTTGTGGATGTTTGTTCTAATTTTCCTTGTATATTGATTACCCAAATGGGCTCTTTTGACCACATAATTTTTTTGATTTTGTATATAATCATGGTGTTGATTTCTTCTTCCTCAAACTTCTCCTTTTCTTGTTCTAATCCTCTTTTGATTGCAAAATGTTTTTGATTTTGTATATAATCATGATGTTGATTACGTAAATTGGCAATGCAAAGATGAAGCTGGGAGAGAGGAAGTTTGGTGGGAGGAAAGAGGACTCAAAAAAAGTTATTTTTTTCTTTTTAAATTAAAAACCTTTCATCACAATTCCAAAATTTGAAATATCAATATTTGCCAAATAGTGATATTCAAACTGAAATGCTTGATTTTGAATTCTGGTATTAAATTTCTTGAAATTCAAATGAAATCTCCTATCCAAACACTACCTTAAGGAAATTTCACTTGGTATTCCTGTACCTTTGGCTTTTCCAATTGGGTGCAAAAATTTCCTGCTAATCCAGATGATGCCTCTGTGGTTTTGGAAAACAAAAACTTTGTGACTAAAATATGGGTTTTTCATTAAATGGTGACGTGGCGCTAGTTTATGAGTTGAGACCAACGATGTGATCGAATGACCCTTATTTTGCAATTTTCCCTCCATTTTTCTTTAATCTCTAAAACCATACTCCCTCCGTCCCTAATTAAAAGTGTCGCNTAGGGATGGAGGGAGTACATCCTTACTCTTTGCAATGATTTGAGAATTTTTTTTTTTTTTTTTGTTTCAAGTTTTTTTATATTATTTTATTATGTTTCAGAACTAGGAATCAGCTAGTCTCTAATGAGACTAGTTTCAATGAGGCCACCACTTAACCCAATTTCAATAAGTAGATCTAGGCCTAACCCATAAACCTTTATTATTCATGCGTCTCATCTAATAATTCGATGAGACACGTCTCAAACAAGAATTTGCCACTAGGAATAGTGTCACGCTACCAATTAACGGAAAAATTTGACGAAAACCCATATGCTGGTGTTAGCACCCAATTTTTATTAAGCCCAATGACGAGTTAAATCGAAATCGGTGATATAATAATACGGAATCGGATCAATGACAGATTGTTAGCCCAAATACATGTCCCAAACACAATAGCCCAAACAGACCCGAAAGGCTAAAAAAATACCCGGATCAGATCGAAGAAGCACTTGATGTTGCCGTCAGGTGCCGTGACCGCGCGGCTCGACTTGTGCCAGGGAGAATGACCGCACGGCCAAGCCTTGTATCACGAAGGAGACCACGTGGCTGCGTGAAGCAAGACCGCGCGGCATCCACTCCTTTCTCACACA
>BSSO01006541.1:0-11854 GCA_030267885.1 Mesembryanthemum crystallinum
ACATTTTTAAATGACTTAACTTTGGTTAAGATTCGTTGAAAATGGAAAAACAATTAGCTTTGGTCGGAATTTTTTTGACGGAGTTGCAATTTTTGGACCAATGTACGTGAGTCACAATTTTATAAGACCCGGTTGTCGCCGGAGCAACTTTAAAGACTTATGTGGCAAAGGGGCTTTACTAAAAAGACCCATTTGGCATTGTTGCCATCTTCAACTCTTTCTTCTTTTCTTGTCATTATAGTGGTGGGGCCAGAAATAGGTTTTTCCTTACAAACACGAAACTTCTTAGCCATTTAGAAACTATGTAATGACATTGGACATATTAGAACATGTCATATAGTGGGTAAGCTTTTTACTGATGTGAAAATATCCAATTCCAGAATGATAGCTCAAAAGATGAACATGTAAGCAACATATAGAAACTTAAATAAATAAATAAAAGGGGTTTGTAAGTGAAAAAAAAAAAAAAAAAAAAGAAAAATTAAAGGAGATTTTTCAGAAAAGTGATATTTATAAGAGATTTTCGACAATTTTTTTCTAAATAAAAAGAGTACTCCATAACTGATAAATTAATTCTGGACATGGAAAGTGGATAACTTGCAGCAGCTAAACACAAATTCAAGCAGTGCCACTGAAGGTTTGCAATTTTGCATGGCAATATGTTTTGTTCTGATCACCGCCCACAATTCAGGAATTCAGGCAGTGGCAAGTTGAGACATAAAAGACAAAACATCACATAGGATGCGTAACCAATCAAAGTAATCTTTACCCACATTTGAAATCTAAGTAGATAAGTTTGCATAAATATTGTGGGCTCTCATTGCTGCTTTTTTACTTAGTGGAGTGAAATGTGACACCATTATCCTACTATTTCATACTTGAAATTTTACTTAGTCCTATGTTTCATAATAGTGATCATGCCCTTCATTTCAATTCTCACTAGACTCGTATACTAGGCCCATTGGAGCAATGCACTTGAATCATGGCACTGATCATACTATTAAGGTTGATCTTAATGGTGGTGGTTATAATAGATCTAAATTTAAGGTATTGTTTAAAGAGTAAATGAGATTTGGTGTGACTTAAAAATATGCCAACAGGAGGAAAGTATATAGATCTTAATTTTGACCGTCGGATTATAACAGGGGTGGTTGAAATCGATTTGAATACAGAAGCAAAGCACACGGAACATTATCAGTAACCGTCCAATTAACATTGGCCTTAACGTGGTAGTTAAAGTAGGTTCAATTGATGTATTCTTCCGTAATAAAATTGATTCTATTTTGATGCTTCATCAACAAATCCCTTTTGTAACCTTATGCATGTTTTATTGACAAAAATAATTGTTCAAGTTTTTTGAAAAAAAGATGTCTCGCTCCCTTAAAAATATACCCACTTTTGTCCTGATAAAAGGTTACACTTCTCAAGAACTCGTGTGGAAAACCCTCTCTTCTGCTTCGCCTCCCCTCTCATCCCCCACCATTTATCTTTACTCTTTCCCCCACTTCTCAAGTACTTGGATCGTTGGATCTTAAGATGGGATTTGCATAGTAAAATCCCTCATGTCAATTGTCTAGCTCAACACTTATTCACTGTACAAAAATATGACTAAAGGTCATGATAAATTGATCAAATGACAAATACTAAATCAATGAGCATGTGAAAGTGAAGGCAAAAACAAACTAGAAAGATCAAAAGAAATGAATAAACAGAGAATTCCAATCATTCTTCACTTTATTATGGAGTATTAACTTCCAAAACACTAGCTGTTAATTGGTCATTTCCTACAAAACACTAGAAGCTAACCAAAAATGGTGGGAGAGTGACAAAGTCCATGTCTTAAAACACTTGGATCAATGCAAATAGATTTAAACAATCTCCAATTTTGTTTTCAATGATGAGTAACATATTTATATGTATCAGATCCTAGAAAGATTTTCATTGGACTAGCTAGCTATAGTATAGTACTGTAATAAAAATTAGCTCAGCAATATTGGCCCCCCCACAATCACTATCAAAGAATTGGGATCACAAATTGCTTAACTGCAACAACAGTGCACAAGTACTATACTGCTATATCAGTAGATAACTGATGATAGCCAGAAACCAGAACAGGCAAGATTTCAGAAGCCATACATAATCAATCATACTTCTTTCCAAGATTTTTGAGGAAAATGGCCAAAAATAGCTTTTGTTACCCTGATTTGCCTGATCAAGATCAGGAAAACATTGTCACTGATCAATTTCATAATTATTATTATTCCCATAATGATATTGGAAGCACCATGCAAGAATTTCCAGCAATTGCTAACAGCTTCCAATTTCAGGGGTACCCCTTAAATTGGTCACCAGGGGCTGCTACCTCTTCCAAAAGTCACAGGCAAGCTGAGAAGCGGCGTAGGGATCGGATTAATGCACAGCTTGCAAGCCTCAGGAACCTAATCCCCAAGTCTGAAAAGGTAATTCACTGACTAAACATCCTTTAAATTTAGGTAAGATATATATGTATACGTGTTTGTGTTAAGTACATGTATGAGTTAGTGTTAGTTGAAGATTGCATTATTGCTTGTCGAAACTTTAACTAACTTATACGACGTATGATACCTGAAAACCACTTAATTCTTTGACTCTTAACAAGTGAAACTTTACTTGGGTTTATGCAAGTGATATCTCCCTCCACTATTTCTAAGTGATCTTACAATTTGTACCGCTTGAAGAAACTATGTATATATGATACGTATTGCTAAGGTAGAGTGTGCTTGTTCTCAAATGGGTTATATACACTATGGATGGCAGGACACTCATAGCAATAGCACTAGAGTTAAAGATCATTGATCACATTCTAGAACATAAGACTAGTTCAATCTTACATATATCTGCCAAGATTAAATTAGATCAAATGCAGATAAAAAGTTAAATGATAGAGGATAATCATTTTAGGAAAGAAAGAGTATTATCAAGAAAACGTGTGATTAATGAATTGGCCTACATTTTTTGGAAATATGTGATGCATTGATGTGATGGAAATTTTCTGGGTAAGATGAAGGCGAAAAGGTTGACTTGTCTATCTTATGAATATTTGGTTGCATTCAACATATTCATGTGCTCAACATCATTTTCATACTTCAGAAACGAGGCCCCAAACTTCATTTATCTCTTCGAATATCATAAAATTTCCTAAAGTTCACTCAATTTTATTTCAAAATGTATAAAGGTAACTCTATTTCAGTTTGTCCATTTTTATATAACACATATATATAAGCTCTAAAGCACCCCTGATAAATTGAAATATCTAAAAAGAAGAGGCTGATTATGATAAAGTTTTAATGCAGTTGGACAAAGCAGCTCTTCTAGAAAGAGTGGTTGAGGAAGTGAGGGACTTGAAGAGGAAGGCTTCAGAAATCAGCAAATTCCTCTCAATCCCAACACAAATAGACGAGGTAAAAATCGATGAATGCCATACTGATATTGATCAAGAAGGATTCCAAGTCTGCAATGAAAAAAGCAACAATAAAGATCTGTTGATCAAGGCCACATTTTGCTGTGAAGATCGGCCTGACCTTGTCACAGAGCTCATCCGAGCACTCAAAGGCTTGAATTTGACCACAATTAGAGCAGATATTGCATGCTTAGGAGGAAGAATGAAAAGCGTTTTAATACTATGCAACAAAGATATTGATGATAGTGATGATAAGGATGAAGGTGTTTGCAATGTTAGTAGTATCAAACAGTCCCTTATGGCAGTTTTGACTAGAGTTGTTTCATGGTCTGCTGGTACTCCCAATTTTCGCGTTACTAGCAAGAGACAGCGCTTCTTTTTCTCCTCCTAGCGAAAAGCATGAGTCTGAGTTATCATGTCCTGCGAAGTCCAATTCTCATTGGACTGATGCTCTAGTGTATGAAACTTTGGCTTATATTGTCAATGAACATATCAAACGTACTGATATAGTAAACCTGTTATGTCGTGAATTATTACAAGAAATATTGACGGATATAATGTACATTGTACCCAGTACAGTGTGTTGCATGTATAGTATACACACATTAGCAGACAAATCTTATGTGGTTGCATTGGTGAAAGAATGCATAAGCACGAAAGAGCCTTGCCCGAAATTGTGCTACATATTCAAAGATAGATGTAATGTAGCAAAGTCATGAATTGCTAAATGGTTACGTTGGCATTGAATGAGGCTAAGGATCTGATTCCTCGTAGCCAAGGTCGATTTCACACAATCAAGATAGCTTGTGATTGACTTGCATTTGTTACGAATTGGATGTGGTAATTAAATAGCAAGATTATGAGTCTGAGTAAATCCACATACGCAACCACGCCCAAGTGGAACAATATATAGTAAGTGAACAAAGTTTTAGCCTAACAAATTGTTAAAACTGATGTACTGGGTATATTAGATCCATACTATGATTTCTCTCACCTTAATAAAGCGTTAGTATAAAATATGCAATGATTATGATAATTCGGATTAAAAACACAAAACCGAAACACACTCACCGTACGTGCACAACTGTCGAGGCTTTCGATCGAATCATGGTGTCCAGGGGTTAGGATATATGCAATGATTGTACTTTAGAATGGTGAGATACTGACATACAGTAATAGTAACGGATCAATGAAGCTTATATAAAGGTGGAACAGAAGAGATCACTGAGCAAAGTGGGGCTTAATGAACGAGCTGATGAGCTAGAGTTAACGTTGGAGGGCTGTCCCAGCTTGCATTGCATTGCCAATTGCCAGCTGCATTATTATTCATGCAATGTCTAGTGTCGTCCCATCCATGGGGATGGACGGGGTTGAGTTGAGCTAGCCCTA
Organism: Mesembryanthemum crystallinum; assembly: GCA_030267885.1. Lineage (NCBI taxonomy): Eukaryota > Viridiplantae > Streptophyta > Magnoliopsida > Caryophyllales > Aizoaceae > Mesembryanthemum > Mesembryanthemum crystallinum. The sequence goes on from BSSO01006541.1 coordinate 4,829, forward strand.
TTGACTTTTCGAGTTATAATGCGTGGATACAATTTAGCCTTACAAAACAAAAGCAGTGATTCTCACTGGTATGTTTATTGTATGATGATATATGGCCGACCCTCTAGCCTCTAGCCTCTAGCTAGCTAGTCACTCTTATATAATGAGGTTTGTTACTATATTTTGTTTTTCTTTGAACCAATGGCTCACTCTGATAATTAAACTCATCGGAACATGACATGACTAATTTTGTTTACATAGAGTTGGCTTACGAAAGGATAAAGTGTCCCCAACAAACAATAATATTTCTAGTCATAGAACTCTCGACCATGTTTAAGGCGAATGAGAATATCAAACCACTCAAACTAACCACTTCTTGCACGCATGATTTATTACTATATAACAACTAAATTTGGATATATACGTAAAGTATACATTTTGGATCCATGGACAATACTTAAAACATAAAATACATAAACGTATATACCCAATGAAGGAGATTGATATGCCAAATTCTGAACACTAGGCTAAGACCTCTTTCACAACTATCATATTATAATTCTGTCAAATTTAATCTAACATTTGATATCCACATAACCATACCTACGGACCTACCTAGCTAGTGTAAGGACTCTATTATGCATGTCCATAACTGTAGTGGCAATAGTCATGACTCAAAAATCGACTAGGAGCAACATATGGATATAAGCTTATGTTAAAATTTCAACATTTGGGCCCATTAGAGAGTGTCCATAACATGGAGAAGGTTTTCAACCCAAAACCAATTGGCAATGGGTGGAGTAATCTTTTTAGTCATAAACACCTCAAGCCTCTTATATTTTATCCATAAGACTTTTTCCACTTAACAGCTTATGTCCAAAATATATACTGTAATATATAGATGATAAATGAATACATGGTGATACATAAATATGACGTAAATAGTGGGATACATAACTTGGCGTGTGATGAAACGGTTGTAATAGTTATAGGATTAGGAGTAAATAGTGTTTCCGGCTAAAGATGAAGCAATACATTCCTCATGTTCACCTGCCAGCCATAATGCAACCACACTGTTACTATGACTTGTTTACTCTCTACCTACTTAACTACCTTACCTTCCTCTCTTCCCCTTCTCCATATGAGCGATGTGCTACACAAACCACCACCAAATATGGTACTCAACTATCATTATTGTGATACGCCATCCCTTTAATGTATAAATTGCATATCAGGTTAGGGGTTTAAGAATCATGTGAGGCGGCATTTGTACGAATTTACTCGTGTGATGCCTAAAGTTGTGCATATCAAGAGTTGCAAATTTCAAGTTGTAACTTTTACTCAAAAGCTGGTTATTACAAATGAAAGCTAGTATGAGTAGCTTCAAAAAAATTAGTTAGTTGTAGCTGCTATGAAGAAATTATTGTATGGTGCCAGACCAATGGTCCCTTCTATCACATAATGAGAGATTTACCATATCTTTTGTGCATAATTTGGAGTTGATTCCATAATTATGTGAGAGAGGGAGCATTGGTCCCATACCATATAATAATTGCTCATTAAGCTGATAGTTGGAAGCCCAATTAATAGTTATTTATCTCCTAATAGCTGTAGCTGTTTCAGAAAATATTTGTTAGTTGACAAAAAAAAAAAAAAAACAAAAAAAAAACACTAATTTTAAACTGTAGTTTTTACTCAAAAATTAGTTGTTGGTGCCAAACATAGCCAGAGTCCTCACCTATTTTAAGATTGCCTTTGCTTAAAATTAAACCAAAAGAAAGGATAAGAACACTTCAACTTCTAAATTTTACATGAATATAGTTGTTTTATGTATACTTTTTAGTCTGTGTGTGTGTGGAAATAATGTAGTACTAGTAGTTGTTCTCACTATTGTAAAATGTATAAAAAAATAGTCACTTTCCTCAATTAGTTAACAATAATACAGTAATTTGTTTGTTCAATATTGCCCTCTTATAACTAGAGAGGGGTTACTAAAGTAAGGTCAAGCAATAAGTATGATCATCACACAATATCATATTAGTCCGCCTAATATATTAGGCTGATCAAAAATTAGTACTAAGAACCTATAAGTTGGTATTGGTGACCTAAAAATTGGTATTGTTTCAGTGCCATCTGTATGATTTATTATAGATGGCACTGGGTAAGTCAATCCACATTGCAAAGCTATCTGCCTCGTGCTGGGTTTAGCTAGCTTCATTCCCATATTGGTTGTGCTTGTGCCAAAGTTACGTTTGGTCGTTTCAGGCCTCATACTGGCACAATTGATTCTTATCTTTAGATTCTATTCAAGAGTGTATTAGTTAAAGGAAAAATTACTCAAAATAATTCAAAGTTATCGCTGAGCTTACGTTTATTCAATTGTGACATCGTTTTCCTTCTAACATTTGAGTTAATGCCGTTAACATTAGGTGTTATTATTCGCACATAAAATAAAACTTTTGATTGTTAGAGGTGATTTTCCATCATGGAATTATTCTTGGCACGAAATTTTGGATTATTTTTATGTAAATGAAATTCATGTGTTGGTCAAATATTACTACTAGTACAACTTTCCAACTATTTGTTCAACTTTGGTTTTTCCTAAACAACCGTACCGTTACAGTCAAATTTGGGCCAACCATCCTTGCTGCACTATGAGCTAATCCAACATGGAAATGCACTGGAGTTCTTATCCTATATTAAAAGATTAGTAACTAGTACAATTACAAATTACAATAATATAATGTCAAACCAAAAGGGTGTATTAATTTCAGGTATTGAGGAAAAAAGAAAGGAGTTTCTAACTGCCACAGTTTCGGGGAGTTTGGTGAAATCAGCCGTTGAATAACACACACCTTTTAATAACCCCCATCTTCCTTCCCAAAAAACAATGGATGCAGTTATGATACATAAAAATTCAGTTATACAGAGAAACCCCCCACACAACCAGCACAGCGGAAGTTATAACTCCCTCCACCACTCCCCTCCCCCTCTCTCTCTCTCTCCATTTACTCATATATAAATATAAATTCTCCCACCTCATCTCATTTCATCTCCCATTCACACCAAACCAATCTCAAATTCGAGGATAGAGATAGATGGGGACGGGGACAGGGACGGGGACCGCAACCGAAGGCGGCCGAGGCCGGTTATCGGACCGGGTGAAGGGATCATGGAGCCCACAGGAGGACGCGGCCTTGATGAAGCTGGTGGAGCAACACGGGCCACGAAACTGGACCATGATCAGCGCAGGAATCCCGGGCCGGTCCGGTAAGTCTTGCCGGTTGAGGTGGTGCAACCAGCTTAGCCCGGAGGTGCAGCACCGGCCATTCAGCCCGGCTGAGGATGCTATCATCATCCGGGCTCATGCGGCCCATGGCAATAAGTGGGCCACCATTGCCCGCCTCCTTCCTGGGCGGACCGATAATGCCATCAAGAACCACTGGAACTCCACCCTACGTCGTCGCAAGCGGGCCGGGTCGGTCCTAGACTCTCGGCCAGTGTCACGGGTGCGGCTCGATGCGTCGTCATCGGAGTGTGGCTCGGTGGTTAAGAGGGAGGAGTGCTCGGGAGCAACAACGGAGGAGGGTGGTGGTGGGGCTGTGGGCGGGGGATCGGATGGGCCCACAACGTTGCTGACGCTGCTGCCACCTGGGGACGGTGTGGTGCCGGCAAGTAGAGGAGAGAGAATGGAAGAGAAAGATGGTGGTGATGGGCAGGGTGATGATGGAGGAGAGACGAAGCAAAGGGTGATGAGATGCAGGGTTGGGAAAGAGGAGACTTGCTGGATTAATTTGATGCAGAGAATGATAGCTGAGGAAGTTAAGAAGTACATTGATAGTCTTCTAGTGAATACAAGTACTAATAAGGTGCAGACTAGTAATAGGCCCAATCCAGAATCTCAGGCCCATCAAGATCAACATAATTAAATTCGAGGCTTTTTTTTTTTTTTTTTTTGCTTTTATCTGATTTTTGGTTTTCTTTTTGGGCTGTTTTTGTTTTATTGCTCCTCTATAAGAAAACACATGCTCACTAAGTAGAGATATTATGCATTGGGGAAAGGTGATTGAACAAGTAATGACTGGAAAAAACAAAGTGAGGGGCGATGAGGTAATGGTCAATAGAGATTGATTAGGAATATTTTCATGGAATAAAACCCTCAAAGTTAGTATGTAAAAAATGTCATAAAAGATGGGTAAGATTAATTTCAGATCAAAATGATCAGTATTAACTTCAAAGTTTACCAAACCAAAGAGAACTTGTTTTAGGCATCTAATATCTGCGGTATGTCCATGCCATTGTAAATGTCGGAAAATAGTTTTGTTCAATCCATGGATTCACATATACTACTCCTTTCATTTATTAGAGTCAATATAACAAATAAAATCAAAATTAGTAGATATAAACATTGGATAAAGATGTCATGAAAGACCACAAAATCCTTCTAGGACAAAATCGATCACAGAAGCAATAGATTTTAAAGCAACAAATCCTAGGGTGTACTTGATAGCGCATTCGATTTTTTAAAGCACTGAACAGAACCTAAATTTTGAAGCTCCAAAACAGAAATAGCAAATCTTTGGATCTGTTGACAAAAGTATAATGGTTTTGAGGAGAATTGTTCAGTTTAGATATTGTTATGATTTATAATTAGTAAAGCCACATTAGGTTCTCTTGTGCAACGAGTTCTACAACTGACTAGCACCAAATTAATCACCAACTACAATCCTATACAATGATATAATCCTGCACCAGGAAAGCTTGGTAGAAGGCTTCAGGGCTGTTTTTAGAACATTACAACTACTTAGCTCTCACACCTGTGATCATTGTGAATTATTCATTTCTCAACAACAACCCCGAACATTACAACTAACAAGCATAATCATTTCTCAACAAGCACCAATAATTCATTCGTATTTCAAATCCATCAAAAACTCGGGCCCTGTTTGGGGTGGTTAAAAACTGGCAACTGGCAACCACCCCGAACAGGGCCTCAGTTGATGATAATAGCTAGGTAGAGAGTTTTGTGTGTCTCTCTGATACAGCCACTCTACTAATTAAATCAAAGGCTGCATACTTTTGGACCCAGACCCTGTCCTAGGCGGGATTACAACAGCATTGTTTGTAGGAGGTAATAGAGAAACAACTAAAAAGGTTGGACTAGCAGACTTATCTCTGAAATTGCCACAACCAACAAGAACCATACCTAGTGGTTGAAGAAAAATTCATCTAACTTAACCAAGCAATTCACATGACTAAAGTTATCATCCTTGAAAAGGAAAAACTCCTAATGAAGAGCATCTCTACCGTTCTTAGGACAAGTTTCGATCTTACCCCATCCTAAGACATGATCAGCTCTACTGATAATTATTGATTATCATACCATAATTAGACAAGATAGCGCAGAGCATTGAAATAAACATAGGTCAAATACCGCAAACTAGTGGCGTACTCGATCAAAGAGAAATATATACTGATATAGTCATAATCATCACTCTTCAACAATTACAGGTTCAAAAGTATCATTGGCTACCAAATGCAACTTGAAAACCTTAGCTATCTAACAACAATAAAAATCGTCAATTGGGAATCTATATAGATATATAGGCATCATCACACAAAAATTAAACAAACAAGATCAAAGTGAAATATTCTGGGTTGAATTACTCGAAATACCAAGTCTAACAAAATGTATGTATCAGAACATGATACTGATGATAACTCAGTCACCATACACGATCAAAAACACTAAACAGCAGCTAAATAACAGATCGACGATTCAAGACAAAAACAAAGACAAGGAAATCACTAAACGGCCATAGCTGATAGAAGGAAGTCTGTCTACTTGGATCTCTGTCTCATCTTTCGGCGCTTCCTCTTCAATCTCCTCATACGCTTCTTCTTCCACTGTAAAAAATCAAATCAAATCAAAATCGACGAAATTAGGTTAAAATCTGGAAACAACTAAGTCGATGCATATATTGAATCCAATCAAGGGGAAAATGAGAGAAATGTGAGAAATGGAGGTTGATTGTCACCTTAGCTCTCATGGTGAGAAGATGACGAAACGATGAAACCTCAAAACCCTAATCGACAGAGAATGCTGCGGATGAGAGAGAGAGAGAGCGAAATTGAGATGGGTCAGGTGTTAGGAGAGGAAATGAGATGCTGAGCGCTTCGCTAGTATATATAGTGAAACCCTAAGATTAAAGTATTTTGTGATTTGGGCTTTTGGTAATGTGGTATGTTAACTTTAAAAGGGCCCATATTCATTTTTAACCCTATAATACTGACTGGCCCAAATTGGATCATGAGTCTAACGGATCTGCTTGACCCGGCTAGTGGTAGGTTTTGGATCATGAGCAGCAGTAGAGCGGTAGTCTGGCTTGGGCTTGATTGTGAGTCGGATTTGGGCTCTACGGAGTTTGGCCCAATTTGGCCATATTCCTTTTTCTAAATTTTTGGTGTTTTGGAAAGGAAAATACTTGAAGTATTTGAACTTCGGCATTTACTTCTCTCTTTAAATATTGTGTCCAATAATAACTGTCATCTTTAATAATGAACGGAGAGAGTACTTGTAAATTCAATTTTATACCTTGTTTTAATAGGCATATATTGTTTTTCTAAAGGATTTTCTTCAAAATCGACCAAAGACAATATTCAATGCTTGCAGCTTGTTGTAAGTTTTTTCTTTTTTTTTTCAGGGAGATGCAATTTCTTAATAGTTGTTCCTCACGCTTTTAACAAAGCCAAAATAGGTGCTTTTAATTAGGAAAAATTTCAAAAAGGGTGCCCGAGGTTTGGTGTAATATTAAAAAGGGTGTCTAATGTTTGCATATTCCCATTTAGGTTATCTAAACTTTTGAGTTCATTTTCATTTAGGGTCCAATGACCTGACGGCATTAAATTTTCAGTTAAATTAGTGACATGTCCGAAGCCGTAAGTGTAAAATATATTTCCCCTGTGAGTGTAAAATTACCATCAATGGCACACAGATATCAAACCATCCTTAAACACGTCACTAATCTAACAGAAAATTTAACACCG
>BSSO01006542.1:0-11852 GCA_030267885.1 Mesembryanthemum crystallinum
CATGGAAACAAGAGAAAAACATATATAGCACAAAACATGGAGTAAGGAACAAGGAACAATAGTGCTGGACAGCAACAAGTGTGCAGGCAAGAGCATTGTTCCCTCGCTTGTTCCCTGGAACTAGAAACTTGCGAGGAACAGTTTCTTAACACTCTATTCAAGCAAAATGCATCAAGAAGCCATGTTATCTAACTACTATGAAAAGAAAAATATGAAAAATCTAATTGAAAGGGAAAGAAAGGCTTATTTTGATGCTTGGGTTGCCTCCCAAGAAGCGCCCTTACATGTTTTATTTTTTGCACACGATTTCTTTCCGCTGATAGCCAATTTCGAGCCCATTTCAATGCACCCCTTTCCAGAAACTGATCAACAAATTCTGATGGCCAGACTTTTAATGCCAAACGCTACAATATTGCAAATAAACTTTCAGTAAGCTACGATTTTCACCACAAACTTTGATCAGAAACTTGAAGATATATTACCCCAACTTCATGATCAAACATGAATCTGGATCCTCCATTTTCAAGCCATTCTATATTTTTGAAATATGCCCACACAGTTACCACCTAATCAAAAATGGTGCAAAAGTAATTAGTGGACATAGACAACTATTACACGCTTGTAATTTGTTTTGAAACAATGGCTTACAAATGTTTTACCCAACTACTAAGCCACCGACAAGGGGTAGCACAAGTAAGGATCTCCTCTCTTGTTAAATAATATGTTGGTGTTTCAACTATAGTTTCTCTGCAATCAAACATTTACCAATTTTCAACACACTTATTGTAATTAAGTATCGAAATTGAATAAAGATAAAGAGTTTAGTTAAACTTACAAAGGTGAACCTCCATTCATAATGAACGCATAAATGTTTTCTTCAAAATTTGCTTGAGTTTTTTGTGATTCAAGTAATTCACAGCTTGATTCTTCCACCACTAACAATGATGAAAGGATAGGTTGACTCATAATTAACAAACAACTCTCTGTTTTACTATGAATTGGAACAAATTTGAAATTTTAACACTTACCTGTTTCCAAGATCTTCATGGTCTTCCTGCTTTTAATAAATTTTCGCCATCATTTACTTTGATTTTGGAGGGTTTTCCCTGATGATAACAACAACTGTATAAGTTTCATACGTGTTTATATTTGAAAGTTATAAATAAAAGAAATAGGGAATTGAAGCTCACTGAACCCTTAACAATGGTGGAAATATTAGTGTTTCTGAAGGAGTTCATTGATGTAGGTGGAGCCATTGTGATTATATGTTGATAAATTGAAAAGTAATAGTCACACTTTACCCAAATATTCGATCGAAATTTTGGTATTCGTATCAACCAAAATTTGAAACCAATTTTTAAAAATTAAATTTCACCTCAATTTTTCCAGATCCCGCCAACTAAAATTGTTCATAAAACCACACCACTCCTGTCATATCCTATATCACTGTTTAAGCATAAAATAGGGCCCATGTGTCGGCAATCGAAGCACTTTGCTGCAAAGTGATAGAAGTGTATCATGTACGTCGCTTTCGGTTGTATTGATTATGCTGAAGAAGAAACACAACCCTTTGGTTTCAAACCACAAGGGATACATGACGTGGCATCTTCTTATTTGTAAATTCAATTTGGCTAGGATTCTTGACATGGCAAGCATTTTTGAACCTCTCGTTTTGTGAACCATTGAAGATCACATGAAATAAAAAAAAAAAAAAAAGAAAAAGAAAAAAAAAAGTGATAAAGATCTTTGAAATGTGTAAAAACATATCAAAATGGGTCTCTATTTGTAGAGGGGGTCAATTAGTGACCCAATTTTGGGTCTCCATTGGAGAGCAAAAATTGGATCAATTGTGATTTACCCAATTGCATTGACCTCCATTGGAGGTGCTCTTAGAGTATTGAACGAATTGCATATCGGATATTGAAATAGAGGTTTCGTTTGGTTGTAATTGAATGACGGCAACATGAAATAATCATAGTTATTAACATAACTTAGATCAATTGAACTAATTGCAAATCGGATATTGAAATTGAGCTTTCGTTAGGGGTTGTAATTCATTGACGGGCACATGAAATAATCATAGTTATCTTAACATAGATCGATTGAAGTAATTGAATCTCGAATATTGAATTACAGCATCAGTTATTTACTTGAATGAAGGCCACAAGAAAATATCATAGTTAAGATCACTCAGACATATTCCACTAATTGTATATCGGATATTGAATTGGAGCTATCGTTTTGTGATTGAATGAAGACCACATGAAAGAATCATAGTTAATATCACTTTCAGCTATTCGACAAATTGAAAATCGTATATTGAGCTTTCGTTTGGATTTGTAATTCAATGACGAGCACATGAAATTATCATAGTTATCTTAACTAAGATCGATTGAAGTAATTGAATCTCGGATATTGAATTATAGCATCCGTTATTTACTTGAATGAAGGCCACATGAAATTATCATAGTTAAATCACTCAGACATATTCCACTAATTGTATATTGGATATTGAATTGGAGCTATCGTTTTGTGATTGAATGAAGACCACATGAAAGAATCATAGTTAATATCACTTTCAGCTATTCGACAAATTGCAAATCGGATATTGAGCTTTCGTTTGGGGTTGTAATTCAATGACAGGCACATGAAATTATCATAGTTATCTTAACTAAGATCGATTGAATTAATTGAATCTCGGATATTGAATTACAGCTTCCGTTATTTACTTGAATGAAGGCCACATGAAATTATCATAGTTAAGATTACTTAGACCTATTCCACTAGTTGTATCTTGGATATTGAATTGGAGCTATCGTTTTGTGATTGAATGAAGACCACATGAAGGAATCATAGTTAATATCACTTTCAGCTATTCGACAAATTGCAAATCCTATATTGAGCCTTCGTTTGGGGTTGTAATTCAATGACGGGCACATGAAATTATCATAGTTATCTTAACTAAGATCGATTGAACTAATTGAATCTCGGATATTGAACTACAGCATCCGTTATTTACTTGAATGAAGGTCACATGAAATTATCATAGTTAAGATCACTTAGACCTATTCCACTAGTTGTATCTCGGATAGTAAATTGGAGCTCTCGTTTTGTACTTGATTGAAGACCACATGAAAGAATCATAGTTAATAGCACTTTTTGCTATTCGACAAATTGCAAATCAGATATTGAGCTTTCGTTTGGGGTTGTAATTCAATGACGGGCACATAAATTGAAATAATCATAGTTAACATATCTAAAATTAATTGAAATAATCATTCCATTATTTACTTGAATGAAGGCCACATTAAATCACTAACTCGGGTAGAAAATACGAGTGTTCAACAACAAAGTGTGATAAACAAGCTTCTGATTCACCTCACAATCAATTAAACATAAAAAATTAAAAATACAATAAATAAATTATATAATAACCCACCATTTTTTGACTTTGGGGTTTTCATTTCTCTTCCATGATAAGATACAATCAAGTGTGATTGCTACCATCAGTTTTTCTCTCATCTTTATGTTCAACACCTCCTATTCATTCACAACTCCCACACAATTTTTCCCCATCTTACCATGAACTCAAAACAATCTAACTTCAATAATTCTTCATCGTCAACTAATATTTCATGTTGTAAAAGAAAACCAACAAAGTACGTTAAACTAAGGGATGATGGCACAATTGTTTGCAATCACGATGCGGCAGCGGAATTTCATGTGGTGAAGAAAGCTGGTGTTAATCATGGTAAAAAATTCTATGGATGCCATTTTTGGAAGGTAATTTCATTAAGTTTACACTGTGAAGGGGTTTAGTTATCCTTTTTTTTTTAAATTCCGTTTATAATTGATGGTTCTTCATTGTCAACATGAAATAAAGGAGGAGAATTGTGGAATGTTTCTACTAGAAGAAGATTTGCAATCCATAGTAGCTACAAAGTTTTACGAACTCAACCACGGCGAAGATTCCAATGTGGCTACTACGTTATTGAAAGAGATCCAAAAAATGGGTGAAGAGTTGGAACAAGTTAAAAAGCAAACAACTCTCAATCACCGCCAATTCAATGGTGCCAACAAACGAGTTTGGAGTTGTATTCACACCATTCCTTTGTTTTTTTTTACAATGTTTGTTTTACTATGTCTTCTTAACCAATTATTGTAATTAAAGATAAACTATTAACGTGGTTTCTTATTTACTACTTCCATTGGTATTGCAATCAATGTAATATTTATCTCAATCTTGTTTGAACTTTAATTCATCATTGTTTATGTTGGGTTTATATGCCCCAAACACCTCAATTGGTGTCCATTGCTTGGTTCTATGGCTTGGTACCATTCAATTTGTAGCTATCGCACGAAGTCGCTCGAAGAATTATGCTGCTCGCGCCCAACCTGTTAAATTTTGTGTCTCACCTTTGCCCGTTATTTTTATTACTTCTCTAATACTTCCAATTGTTCAAGATCCTAGATAATACGCTCTATTTTCCGGAACAGTTTATGCCATACTTCAATTTTGCTATATTCACTATTCAATATCATAAGACAGTACCTGGTGAAAGATAAGGGAGAATGTTGAAAAAAAAAACATATAACAATAACACGCCTTGTTGGATTCGAGCCTATGTGTCCTGTTGGAAAGTATATGTGCAAAAGCTACGCATCCCACTCCGCCAACTTAGTTTGTTACACTACACTCGCGCTCAATAATAATTATTAACGATATTGTACATGGGCCAAAATAAAGGGACAACTTATGTATTCGGGCCTAAGTGAATGATCTCTTCATTGGTTGTTCTAATCAATTGTGTATGACCCAAATAAATGGCCTACACTAATAGCTTGAACGCATCTATAGAATTTGATGATAATAGTCACTTTAATGGGCCTAATAATAGCCTTGTAACCTATTCAGGGCCCAACTTAAGTTAAGAGCAATATGAGAGGAACTTAACGTTTCAAGAACACACAACACAAAATACATATTATCCAAAATAAATCTTGTAACCAATGTAACCATACAACACCAACAACCCCCTAAGAAATTAAATATCCCACACATCAGTATAAGGATCGGACATAGTTCCATCTTCCCCCGTTAAGAATCTCATCATTTCACCTGGTCGGATAGAATGAACGTTACTCTGAAATTTGAAAACATAGAATCATTATCATCTAAAAAAAAAAGCATAAATTAACATATTCCCAAACAATAACAATTTGTTAAACTCACCATGTATCCCCTTTGGAATATTAGGCAACTGCGACGTAGGCGAACCAATACGTAACTGCCAAAAATTAAAACAAATTGATACAGTATGAGCTATTCACTAAAAAATTAGACCCATTGCTTTTCTCACCATGTTTTGTCCACCTTACATAAGTTTTATCCATTTCATTCACCAATAAATGCTCTTCCGATTCAGATGCACTAACTCGCTTATAGAAGACACATTCCATACAAGGGCAAATAATTTTATTAGGATTCTTTGCATGATCAACTGCAAACTTAACAAACTCTTTAACCCCATTCTCATATTCGTCCGTACCTTTAAAACCATTAGACACCCATTTTCGATCCATATTTTTCAAATTTAGAAAATCGATCAAAACATACTTCACAGTTACAAAGAATTTCCAAACAAGTCAGATTCAAATCAAAACATACTTCACAGTTACCAAACAACCAGTGAGTATATATGCAATACACAAATAAGCTATAGTATGAGCTATTCACTCAAAAAAAAAAAAAAAAATAGTATGAAGATCATACATAAAGAGTTAAAACACTATCATTTAGGTTAAATTGCTTATCATACCTATGCCTTCAAATACCAAGTACTCAACACTAAGTAAATTGACAAAACGAGCGTCTTAAAAAGAGGAAGCTGAGCAAAAGAAGGGAGATGTTCAATATAAAAATTCTGAGTATGAAGAATTACATGGTTGTTAGAAAGTGACATGAAGAATATAATGATAGTGGGTCAGGTTTATGGCTGCTGATTATAGATTTCCTTAGTCTAACCTCCTTAATCAAGATATATGAAATGTCACAGCACTATCTTAGTATTCAATCAAATTTGGAAACTCTGAGTGTGAATCAATAATAATAGACACAAAAGTTGAAACAATTAAATCTCACTAAACAATCACAATTAATCACTTATAGTGTGAATCAAGCACAAGTTTGACTATGGCTACTTGCTCTTATAGCTGCTTAGCCAAAATTTGACTTGATTCTAAAGGATATACTCATATCTCTCTAAACAATCACAATTAATCATATACAGCTTTTTTGATCCTAAACTTCTCTGCAATGGAAGCACTAGCATGTTATATAAGGTAAGAAACAACTTAAAAGAATATTCAGATGAGTCACAACATCTAGTAATGTGATAGATCAGCAAATGACGAACATATTTCGAATCTGTTTAATATTGTTTTGAAACTAAGGGTACACTTCCAAGTGGGCAAGAAGTAGCAGTTAAGAGGCTACGCAAAAGTGGCAAAGATGGTGAATTAGAATTTGACAATGAGGTTCTGTTGTTGGCCAACCTTCAACACAGAAGCCTGGTGAAACTCCTAGGTTTTTGCACCAAAAAAAACTTGAGGCTTCTTATGTACGAGTTTCATCCTAAGAAAAGCCTTGATTGTTTCATATATGGTATGGTATATCTTGTGTGTATATCAGTGTACTGCTTGATTGGTAAACTTTTATCAATTAACTCAGTAGCATGCAGATTAGGATGTTAGTTGTTGTTATCCCTTGTATGAATGTACAGAACAGAACCAATCAGGTTTAACTATTTCCTCTCTGACATGCAGGCATGGAGAAAATGGTCAGAAGGTAAAGCCTTGGATGTGGTGGATCAAACAATGCCAAGCGCAAATAGTCATACGACTCAAATGCTGAGATGCATTGAGATTGCGTTGTTATGTGTTCAAGAAGCTCCAGCAAGCATACCTACTATGTCTATTGTAATATTCATGCTAAATAGCAACACTGTTCTTACGGCAGAGCTGTCAAGACCAGCACTCATCTGGTTCACTTGTATAAATCTCAGAAGCAAGATTATTTTGAGTAATGCTGAAAGCTTGCCATGGATTGGGTTTGCAAACTCAAGGAAAACCTGGTGAAATTCCTTAAGTAATTTTTAATAAGAATTATTTCTGTTGTTGGCCAATCTTCAACACAGAAACCTGGTGAAATTCCTAGGTTTTTAATAAGAGATGCAACCCATCCCAGAATCGTTCTACTATCAATCAAGACACAATCAATCAAACAAAACCCAAAATCTAAAGTTTACAAGCAAAGAAATGCAACCACGATGCAACGATAAAACCCTAGATAAGGGGATTACTTGTAATGATAAACCCTAAAATCGACACGGGAAGAAGAATTCAGAGATATCAACAGACGAAGAGAAGAAATTACCTCAATAAGATGTGAAGACGATGAAGGAACCTCAATAAGCCAGTAGCAACGCACACCAACACCGAAGATCTTGTGAAATTGGAGAAATTGGGGTGGAAACGACAGATTGAGAGTAAACGACGGAGATTCTGAACCCGGGAGATTGAGAGTGAACGACGAAGATGGAGGTTTCTAACTTCTGGATTGAGCGACGGAGATGGAGGGTTCTACTCTGTACTAGGCACGAAAGAGAAGAAGGTGAGGGGTTTTTACGCGAACAAGGTTTCTACTCTGATTTTAGAATGAAAAAAAAAGGCTATTATAACGGTGGACGTTTGAAACGTTACCGTAGCCTTCATTCTTATAACAGTAGCGAACGGAACCGTTATTAATAAAGTGTTATAATAGCCAATATCTGACGTAGTGGTTATAATAATTGAAAACAATATTCCAAAGTATATAATTCCATACCGTTGAAATCATTGTTGGCATACTATCACTAGAGTCACTATCTCGGTCTGCAACTTCTTTTCTCTTCCCGTTATTTAAGTGTTTACGCAACACGAAACTCTTTCTTCGTGGTCTCCCTTTAGACTTAACAACCAATGGGTCTACATAATGACTTACTACCCCTAAACCGTTCTCGTCCTCTTCAACATTGTCCCTATACCTTCTTTCTTCGGATCCTTAATTACCCTCATCTATCGTTGTACAAGCATTCCTTATCAAGTTAACTACAAAATCACACTTCTCCTCACTACAAACGGCTCGATCGACTAAGTTATAAAATTTCCTTTCCAACCTTTTCTGCCGCTGCACCGCAATGCTCCAATTACCACCCACTCCAACTAACTTCATTTTGCTATGCAACCTAGTAACATCCTTCCTCCATCGACGCAAAATATACTTTTCCGGCAATATTGTCACTCTCTTCTTATGTAGGACCGTCATTGCATGCCTACACAATAAACCTTTCCATGTAAACATCTTGCATATACACTCCACATTCATATCAACACAATCAAACGTAACCTTGTAAGGTGTCGATTTAGTCCTACCACTTCTCCTATCTTCAACTTCGGTAACAATGAACTCACTCACACATCCCACCTCTCGGACGAAATCTATCTCACAATACATCATTTGCAACATCTCATCCTGAACTTTCTTGAACATGTTAGTAGTATAAGCTTTCTGAAATTGGATTTCCATATGAAACTTTGTTCTCAATGGAATTGTACCATGCAAAGACTCGGCATCCGCAAGTTATTTTTTATGAATTTTATTACCCAAAGCCTCTTCAAACTTGTGCACAAAATCCTTCAAAGATGTTTTCGGATGCACATAAGCATCAAAATATGCATTCGTGGACTCACTCCTTTGGGTCGAAGACATCCCAGCCCAAAATAAAACTCGCACAAATACCGGAACCCATTTATCCCTACCTCGATAAAGACTTTCAAACCAATCCCATCTCTTTCCAGGTCTTTCTAACTTGAACTCCATAACCATCTCCTTCCACCCAATCTCAAACTCCTCAATCTTCATGCTATTATACACAACATCCTTGAACTTCAACAACAAATTATCGTACCTCTTATGGCCACCAACCTTCTCGGGAAACTTGTAAAGTATATGAAACAAACACCACCTATGCCTAACACCGAGAAGTATGTTTTTCACAGCTTTCCCAATGCTTTGGCATTGGTCAGTGATTATAGCGCCCGGTGTAATACCATCCATTGCCTTTAACCATGTTGTGAATACCCACTCAAATGTCGCCACATCTTCTTTGCATATTAGAGCACAACCAATGAGTATTCTTTGGCCGTGATGGTTAACGCCCACAAAAGGAGCAAAAGACATTTTATACTTATTCACCAAGTATGTGGTGTCAAAAGAAATCACTTCTGAAAATTCTTTGTACGCAGCCTTACTTCTTCCATCAACCCAAAATACATTTCTAATTCTACGATTCTCATCAGCATCAATCGAATAAAAGAATTCATGGTTCAATGTATGCAGCTTCAACAACTCATGTAAAGCATTTGCATCACCAGCCTTTAACCGAGCTCTCCTAACTTTGTCAAGAAGGTTCGTTGCATCTTTAGGGAGAAATGACAAGTTCTCAACGCCCACATTCATTAGCTACAGCTCTCACACATTGAGCTGGTCATACACCAACACCTTCTAATGACTCTAGCGCCATACCTTGATCAACAGGGATATTCCTATGGGCAGCCATAAAACGAGACTTACTAGGGCACAACTCATGGTTATGCTCCAAGTGTTTGCTAATTACCAACCAACGATCATCAGGTTGCCTACTAACACCCACCCTAACACGACAATCCATCCTCGAAGGACGCTTCCTCCTCTCACCTTTTTCATAATCAATCTTCCTAGAACCTCCCGTATTACAAGAAAATGTTTGTGACTTCACTCGGCCATCAACACGACTTTTGTTCCTAGACAACTTAACCCAACTACACCCTACATTTTTTCCATATTTTTGCAACATTTTCGTACAAGCATCCAATGATACAAATGTCATACCAATTTGTGGCTCTAATAACCCATCCCCATCATTCTCATCATCACTTGATGTACTATCTTCAATTATTTCTTCTGTTCTATTATCATCACTTGAACTTTCATTATCGAATGAAGAACTCAACTCAATTTGACACTCATTCAAATCCATTACAACCTATTCATCAATAAAACCACATTTTAATGAATTACTTCTAACTTTATCATCAACAACCAAACGATTTCTAAATATTGAAATTCATCATACCAATCATATCTAAACATAAATCAAAATTATCATAAACTTTAAGCTTGAATTTACCTCACGGACAAAGTAGATTGCATAAGCCTCCAACAGTAAGCTAACTTGACGTCTTCGAACGACGACCTATCACCTCCAACCAAAGTTTTCCGGCTACCTCAATTTTGAGTGACAAACAGTTTAACAAAGCTCATGAAATCCTAATGGCGATGAACTTGGTCAAAGCTTCTACAACACACTTTACCCCCAACCATAATAATTGCCACTTGCTTGCTAAAGTCAATACATTTGTCAGGTTATGTCATTTGCCGCCCACAATAACCCAACAATCCTTTATTATAGTGCCCCAATGGATAATAGTACTTGCAAGTTGCAACAGGCCAACAACCCAAGCCCAAAACTCAAATACTCAAATAAACCTAGTCAAAACACATTGTCTTTTACCTAAAAGACAATTAAAAGACACATTTTTGTGTCTTGTTAGAAGACGGGTAGCGTTTTCGAATTTTTTCATTGAAATTCCAATCTTTGTCAATATGTTGGTTTTATCTACAACTACCATCATGCATTTATTTATTTGTGTTTCTTTGATGCTTGTCGTTTCTTGCAATCAATTGATAACACATGATGCCAATATATTGAATATAATATACTTGATCTTTGTCCTTTTGTCATAGTAAAACACCTACTGTCAAACCCCACCCAAGAAAAGGCAAAGAAATATTATTGTTAGATTTAATAAAATTTATGGTGGAAAATAGTATATTAATCTCTTTTTATGTATAAATTAATTTATACACAGGTTTTCTAAAAGCAAAGTTAAAAAAATGGATGGAATGATCTTTACACTATTGAAGATGAACAAATAATAGATGAAGAAGGACATAATGAAGATGATACATATTATGGGATTGGTAATTGGGTAATAACATGGGATAGAATGAGGCAATTGGCTGCTATTAAAATGTTATGTTTGGTAACATATGGACTGTATTTGATCCAGAAAAGGCGTACATCTGTTAATTATAACCATATGCCATCTCAATAAGAAACTATTGAGAGGGAGACAGCAAGGAGAAACCTTTTTGAGTTCCTTAGATATACTGGAAAAAGACGTTACTTACTACGAATGCAATCGGAAACTTTTGTCCATCTATGCACTATATTTCATACAAGTGGTCGATTGTGTCATACTCGCCAAGCTAGCATTAAAGAGCAAGTTGCGATATTTCTTTATATTGTGGCACATAATAAAAGAAATTGTAGTCTACAAGTCGCCTTTTGTCGTTCTAGCGAAACCATTAGTCGACATTTTCATGGAATTTTGGACGCTATTATTTCTTTAGAAGACAAATTTCTTATACAACCTACTGGGTCAAATGTTCCTACGGAGATCCAAAATAATCCTAGATTTTATCCCTACTTCAAGGTAAAAATAAAAAAATAAAAAAATAAAAAAATAAAAATAAAAAAAATACTCCCAACTAAGTTTTAACTTCTCTATATACATATTAATACCAAAATTTTGAAAGTTTAATTTTATGCCAGGATTGTATAGGCACAATTGATAGAACACATGTTCGTGTTTAAGTGTCTAGTACTGATGCTCCAAGATTTCGTGGTAGAAAACCTTAGCCTACCCAA
>BSSO01006543.1:0-11852 GCA_030267885.1 Mesembryanthemum crystallinum
CCTTTTATTTTTTATTCCTTCTATTACTATAAGGGTAAATTTGTCTAAAAACACTCACCTAAAATCTTCTTCACTCCTAGTTTTTGAAAGCTAATTTTGGGACGGAGGGAGTACAATACTATAGTCACATACGATACGAGCATTCACATTGCACTTCACTCGTGTAAAACTCCAAGTTCATTCATTCAAATTAGTAATCGTGACTGATTCTTGGTCAGCCCTTTACCCTTAAGTGGAGCTCCCGGGGCGAGGGGATTAGTCACTGCTGTCGGCGGTGGATACCCGGGTTAAAACCAAAAAATTAGTAATCTTGACTTCTATGTTTCAATGTTAAAATTTTAATCCCAAGAGTTGTGCAACAAGTATAAGCCCAATGCAAGAAAAACATCAGTCACTGAGTTTTGCATATACATGGCATAAAGTATTAGATAAGGTTGAATTTTAAAAAAATACAGTCTCGGCTTGGAAGGTAGAATGTAATCAAGACAACTAATTGTTAGATATTTGAAGGCTTAGAAGGCATTTGTAATTTGAATGGAAGTGGTTTAGCATCCAATCTTAATTGTTATGTCATGTAAGCAAAACATTTACGGTTTCGTAAAATGTTGTCTGCATTGGGCTTATTGTTGTTTGACAATAATAAAAGCGATATTGTTGACATGAAATTTATAACATAGACAAAAAAAAAAAAAAAAAAAAAAGGATTATTGGTGTTAAATTTCCCTTGGTAAAGGCCTTAGACATTACTAAATACTCCTTTCGTCCCACTGTAACTTATAAAGTTTGATTTTAGAGGTCAAAGTTGGAGAACTTTGACTATTATTTTATGAAAAAATATAATGAAATATAATATACAAATATAAGTCTTAATTAGTATTTTCAAAATAATTTTGTTATAATTTTTTAATTTATATAATTATAATTATCAATTGTCAAAGTGTTGTCTTGAAAACCGCGCAAATTAAAATTGTCTAAGTTACGATGGGACGGAGGGAGTATAAAAATCGGTAAGTTAATTTACATATTGCCAAATATTATGGATAAAAATCTCAATTAAACTTATTATTATATGTGAACAATAATGTATAGTAGTCATTAGTCAACATTCAAGTTATCCATTTGCTTTGTTTTCAATCCAATTGATTGTGTGCGGGGAAAGTTAATAGGGCAGTGTGCTTATTCTAAATTGGCTCAACATGATTATGAGATTTTTTTGGTATGTAAAACGTGAGCAATTCGAAATTCCAATTTACACGTTTTTTTGTCACTACGAATACTTAAGAGAATACGAGGTGGATGTCCCAACCACATGCCTTTTATGCAAAAAGTGGGGGTAAAATTAAAATATATATTACGTACTACATATGAATATGATTATTATTTTAACATCAATAAATGGTAATGATGACTTTATTTTCAGACATATTGATTTTATTTTGAATGACCTTGTATTCATTTTAACTAAATCGTATTGAACTAAACTGAAAAATTGCACTGTATTGAATTGAATTAAACTAAATGAACAGTAGTGTGTGTAAAAATACAAAACTGTAAAATTGAACTAAACTGAATTAAATGAAATGCAAACTGATGATGACGAGATGAACAAAACCAATCCCTACCTTTTAGTATTTTTTTTTTAGTAACATAAAAATGGACTTATGGAGAAGAATTTGTTTTAGGGTATTCCTTTCAATACCATTTCCATTCAATAGTCTAGACTCTAGACAACTTTGGGATTAGGAAGTGTCGAAGTACTCATTAGAAAATCCTGTATCATAATTTTGGCTCAACTTTTGTTTTCATTGCCATGTGTGACATATAGATTGTTTTTTCGCCTTATACAAAAACACTATGTCCTCATACCTTTACCAAAATACTACTATACCAAGAAATAAATTTAACTCATTCATACGTCAAGTTTATACAAAAACAATGATGTCCTCATATCCTTCTTCCAAGAGGGGAGAAGTATCTTCTACAAATGAAATACTAGCATGTATATTGGTACAATTCACCTAACTTTTACGAAGGGTAATAAAGAATGAACAAACTTATCGTTCTTACTAATAATAAAAGGAACATCGACCTAATTAGTATAGTTGGTATAGTTATTGGAATGCTACATTGCAAAATTGAAGTATTCTTATTCGTTTCTAGAACCTTTATTAGATGGGTAAATTTCAATTGAAATAATCTAAATTAAACTGAACACAACTAAACCAAATAAAAATATAGGACGTAAGTTGTAGAACTGAACTATCTTAACTTAATTAAACTAAACCTAAATATGTACACAAATGGAACATGAATAGACACATATCTTAAGAAAAGACAATATCTATCATCAATAGTGGGAGTATAAATGTAAACACTACTCATAGCAATAGAGCGTGCTGACATTTTGACACTGCTATGACAAAGCCTACGTACGTTTCATCATGTGGCCCAATACACTTTACAACGCCATTTGACA
Organism: Mesembryanthemum crystallinum; assembly: GCA_030267885.1. NCBI lineage: Eukaryota > Viridiplantae > Streptophyta > Magnoliopsida > Caryophyllales > Aizoaceae > Mesembryanthemum > Mesembryanthemum crystallinum. Next base: position 2,477 of record BSSO01006543.1, read on the forward strand.
TATTTTTTTGTTTTTTTTTTTTTTTTTTTGGCTAAAAGCAAAGCAAATACACTACCAAACATATAGGCTTTGTCACTATATATTATATATACTCTTCTTAATTCGCAATCATCAAAATCTTATTATTGTTTTCTGACCCAAATAATTACAGTAAAATAATTCAAAGTTAGACTATATATATGGGCATATGGCCATGCAATGGGTTGGTACATACGTGATATCCTGCAATTAAAGTGGGTTTTTAATTCCTTTAAAATACCAAAAAAGCAAGATCTAGATCATGTATTATGTCATTATACCTCATCAACCAAACTTTTTGGATCATGTAAGGTATATTATTCCATAATCCACAACAAAAAATAAAAAATAAAAACCTCCTCTAGTTTGAATCTTTTGAAACAGGTGAAATTCCTAGGAACTAACATATTAGTTATATATGTTTCATAAATAGCGAATAATATATAGCATATTGACATGACCGTGTTTTAATGCTAAGTCTGTAAGTGCTATTAGGAGACATATGATTGATTGGGCCTCCAACTAAGCTTCAGTGGTAAAAGAGGTATTAGCCAAGTGAGTTACTTATGTATTGCTAATAGATTTTAGAGGACTTCTTTCATAGGCACAATCAAACAGTAGCTATCAAAACATCAATAATTTTGTCGCAACCAAATTGATTTTGATTCTTCAACCAGAGTTACAAAAATCATAATTTTATCTATATAAGACATACCATCTTTAACAAAAGATTAACGAAAATGTTTTTGTTTGTATTCTTATTGAAGACCCTTTAGGAATCTTAATCACCTTTGGCGTATTAATTTGTGCAATTCGATTATAAACTTAGAGTAATAAGTAAGATTATTGCTAACAAAAATAAGGGAAATTTGTTTATACAAAAATTTCTTGAGATATCTCTGAACTTTGAACTTTGACGAAATGTAAATGGTACCTAGCAATTTTCAGAATTATTTGGGTACCCCTATACTTTGACTATAATATCATCCATACCCACCTTCATAAACAACAGGGTATTGCCGTTAATATTTTTGTAGTTTATTTTCTCTCTCTTATACTCAAATGGTAGAANAAAAAAAAATCGGTAGAAAGATCAAATTACCATTACCCTACTTTGTTTTTAATTTTGTTCAATAATTAACTCCAATTTAACATTGTTTCATTCAAATTAATTACGCTGAATTTAACTAAATGCAATATGCGAATGATGCATATTATTATTATTGTTAATTTAGTTTGGTTTAGTATATTTAAGTGCCTAAATTTAGGTTGACACACATGAGATATGGCACCACTTATGACATACGAACGAATCTTCGCTAAGCAATCAAAGTAGTGCTTTTCATGCTAAGATGGGTGTTTAGCATCATGTATGAATAAGAATGATGATTAGTGAGATAACACAACACATGTGTTTAGTTCATAACTAACGGTGATGACAAACAAGGAGGTACTTAAAACTTAAACAATGATGATTATGATACTACTACAGTACAAGTAGTGCATTACACCTAACATTAATTAGTACAAGCCAAATTTGTATTTAGGACTAATTAATTGCAGGTTAATCTATGAACTTAAGCACTTGGCGCACTCCAACGTAGGAGTTGAATATGCGTTCCAACATTATAGGCGGGGCCAATGTTTATAGGATACACTCGAGAGTAAAAATGGAAAGCATATCTTTTATAATTACTCTAGGTTAGGCTATGGAAAGAAAGCAGTTTTGGGTTGAATCGTTTATTTGTATTGGATCGTGTGCACCTATATTCTTTAGACTAAAGAACACCTTATAATTTACCCCTAAATCGCTAAAAGTATCCCATAAATCGCTAAAAGTCACCATTGGATTGAGTTGTTTAACGGTTAGACGATTGTACATACACAAGAATTTGCGATTATACAGTCTCATTATGAGAAATTAGTTGTAATTTATAATTCGAGTTTTTCGAAAAATGTGTGTGTGTGTAAATTAGTTGTAATTTACGGTATACTAATTCGAGTTTAACTCGAAAAATGTGTGTGTGTGTCAAAATAGGTGAATTTTTTTTATTTTTTGTTTGGTTGTTAAGTAAGGAGAGTCACTCTTGGGTTGATCCATCTCAGGATAAGGTTCATAAATAAGTGGTCATATATCTGAAAAGAGAGGGGGTAAGACTTAAGAGGAAAAGGGGACACCCATTTAGGATTCAAAACTTGATCGTGGGGAAAAATTACTAAGGAATACAATTAACATCATCTACGTTGGTAGTGGGTATCAAAAGAGGTGATTACGTAAACCAAATCTTAAATTTGATGGTAAGATATGCACCAATATGACAAATTGACAACTAATTCCAGACATATTATAATAAATATATATGCATGCCTAAGAATTTTAGCATCTTTCTCCATTAATTAGGGATATCCCAACAAGTTTTACTGTCCTAGCTAATAACAACCAATGACATGGAATACCAAATATATCTAACAAATCCATAGGGTATGGATGATGGTGTCTACATACACTTTATTCTTACGTGGTTTCTTACTCATTCAACACGGTGAGAAATGCTAAAGCAAAATGGTGGGGCAACAAGTACAAGAAGAAGAGAGACAAAGGGATAGGTCTTGGTCATATACTAGTTGACAAGCTATTATATATAGTCTTTCCTATACGCACAAGATAGAACAACTTTTGTTGCGTAAAAGAGCACAAGCAAGGACATGGAAGTTTGGCCACCTTCAACATCACAAGAAAGAGCCATGGAAGGAGGTAGTGCATGATGATGACCGATGTCTTAGGATCGAGCCTCATCTAGATCACGTCGTTGCGTTTTGACATGATAAAAATCAGATGGGATGCACCTTGTATAATTCGACAACTAATCAAATTAGTGATACTAATGGATATTGAATTTGGCTAGAAACTTCGATCCTTACATGTAACAGACATTTAAAATTATTTACTAAAAAGAGATTGAAAAAAACAAAGAAAAAGTTGGTAATTAGGAGAGTGGTTTAGCTTGTTCGAGGATCCCTAATGCTTTAATTTTGCCATGTTGTCAATGACACTCCACCATATGTGATGGGCAAGGTCATATGATGTGATAAAAGCAGCATTGCCCCTTAATTTATATGCATGTATGATGTATCTATACTCATAAAGGCAGTGTTCATGACCAAGCAAACAAAGTTGTTATTATTATAACATAAAGCTTACATATGCAAAAAGTTGCCTAAAAAAAATAAATTTATATATGCAAAAGATTAGGGGAAAAAAAACATGATATTACATATGCAAAGAAATGCCTTATCTTAAAGGATGAGCCAATAAAAACAATCACTTTTATCAGGTTAGGAGTTCAAGGGTATATCTATTTATCCAATTTACGTCCAGTTCAATTTAGTTCAATTTTACAATTTTATTTTTCTCTCACATAAGTATAATGTATTCAGTATCCATTCAGTTCAGTTCACTTAAAATGAACACAATTCTCAATCTCCTAGATTTTTTTGGTGCAAAATCTCCTTAAAATTAAACTTGTAAAATTTAATTTCTAATATAACATTCAAAAAATATGCATATAAAGGAGTTCCTTAACTACATCCAATTAGAATCCTACTCATAAATCAAACTTCAAAGGATCATGGTATCCTGATCATCCCAAAAGCTTAGGCCTTGTGCAGGATGGTTGTCAGTTGCCAATTTTTGGTTTTCAAAAGATTTCAACTCTTTATAAAAATTGAAATTAAAGCTAAATTTTTTTTGTGCCTATAATTCTCTGCTTAATTTTCAAAAAAACTGGAAATCAGAAAAAGTAGTTTTCAAAAACTGGTTTTGAGTTTTCAAGAAAATCAAAAACTGACAACTCACAAGTGACAGCTGACAATCATTCTAAACAGGAACTTAAATATATACTCTAATATCAAAACAAACATGAAGTATATTGCTATCATACTCACCCTCAAATATGTAAAAGCCATTAGCTATGAATATGATCCCAACAGCTTCCAAATAACTGTAAAGCACCCACCTCTGTTTTTTAGTCTTAATTCTTTATTTAGTTACTTTCCCAAGGATCATCTTTTCCCATTGATTATTTATTATCTAGTGTTTTGGATCTCTGACCTCATATTATTACTCTTTCATCTTAAGACCTTTAATTTGTAAGTGTGTGTCTGCATTGCCACTTGTGCTAGGAAGAGTCTTAACTTGTAACTATGTGCATTGTGTATGCATGTCAGCATGTGGTAATTCTCTCCGTGATCACTAGGAAATCGTTATTCTAATATATATACACCACCAAGAACTAAGCTGGATCCCGAGTAATTACTTTGATGATCTGATTTCGAAACATATGACTCAAATATTAGCCGATCCGAACTTTTTCACACTTATATAGATGTGACAACGATCCTGAATATGATTCGAATTGAATTGACCAATCCAACCTATAACCGAAACATATAATATGATAAACCGGTTATGACCTAATCCGAATAGACCCAGACTGAAATTAATCCAAACGAGTTGTTTGCCAGGTTATTCATGTGGAATTCCTGCTCATATTCTTTTCCTATTGATAAGATTGGCATCATTCATCACATATCCATCTCTGGTCAGACCAAAAGGCTCAACAACCGACCCCTCCTTTATTGATCTCTCCCATTCCCTCTGACTCCCAGAGTACCTGGGAACTCATTTATAGTAACCAACCTAGACAACCAATGAGTTGTTGCTCAGTTGTTATGCAATTTTCACATATGGGTATCTTCAATTGTATGGACCAAAAGAAGATAAAATTGACTTGACCTATAACATTCAATCACTACAAATAAAGATCCTGTTCATAATCAATACTCACATTATGATGTTCTACAGAGCATATACTCATGGGGCAGACAATAATACATGAACTTTATAAGGAAAAAATATCTTATTATATAATTATCATATCATATAATCACAATCACAAATCATACCATATAATATGAAAGTACTGGTTTTTTTTTTTTATTTAATCCCAATGGAGGTTCTTTGGGTCCCTTAGGCTGAAGTGTGGGCTTATAAAATGTTAAAACTTGACAAAAGAAGGCCACATGCACACACAGAAACACACAAAAACACCCTTATGTGTAAATTGCAAAAGTTTGATCATTCATAACACGGCAAAGGCGGTGGGAACAAAGATATACAAATTCGAACAAAAATTAGGTACAGAGAGAAAAAAACAGAGAGAGAGATAAATTTTGTGAGAGATTAGCAAAGAAAGAAGAGATCTTTGTGTCCTTCATTTGATTGTGCCACGACCCATTTCAATTTTTGACTCCTTTCTCTCTCTAAAGCTGCTTGATTTTGCAAACATTGCAGTGGGGTTAAGAAAGAAGACAACAACACAGAAGAAAAACTCTGTTTTTCTCTCTCTTCTCTGTGAAAGAAAGAAGCAGAGGAAGAGAGAGAGAGAGAGAGAAAAAGGGGTGTTGTGGGGGTGTGTTTTGGCTCACTGAACGATTGATTCAAGACAAACCCAGGTCAGAACTTTGGCCTCTTTTTGATGGGTTTCTTCTGGATTTTGCAATTTACCCATTTAAGTATTTGAACCCTTCTTTTGTCACATTCTGATTCTTGAGCTGAGATAAGTTCTGGGTTTGTTTTGGTTTTTGGTGTTTTTCTCTCTCTTTCACAAATTCACATCCCGTGTGTGATAAGAATCTGTTTGTTATTACATGTGCAATGTGTTCTATGAGCTGTCTCTATTATCTGAGCACAATACCCAGATGGTGAAATGCGGTTAAAAAGTTCCATTTGATTTCTTTTCTTGTTTTGTTCGCCTTATTTTCTCATCCCACCGACTATCTCTTCTTTTTGATCGCAAATTCCATTGCTGTGACTTTGAGGGACAATTTCCAGAATAGGGTATAAAGTATAACCCTCAGTTGCTAACTCCAATTTCACTTTGCTTCATCAATCCCTGCAGCAGTGTCATTTATGGCAACCAAGAGCTTGCTGAGAGAGTTTGGGGGTATACCCATTTTGGAACTGTTGTCAATCTGCATTAATTTGACATTGCTGCTTGTCTTTCTGTTCATTGTCTCGGCAAAACAATTCATCACTTGTATTGGCCGTATTCGGTTGGTGAAGAACGATTCGAATCCAAATTCGGTACCCATCCGTCGGGGGATTGATTTTGAGATTAGTGAGATTGTAGTGGGTATTGGTTACAAATTGACAGTGTTGTGTTGTTTTTATGTTTTGCTTGTGCAAGTAGTTGTGCTAGGGTTTGATGGAGTAGGAGTGATTAGGGAGGCTTCTCATGGGAATGTGGCCAGTTGGGTTCACCTATGTTGGCCTGGTAGTGAAGCTTTAGCTTGGTTTGTAATGTGCCTTTTGGCACTTCACTGTAAATACAGGTCTTTAGAGAAATTTTCTTTGTTGTTGAGGTTATGGTGGTTTGCATCTTTTTCAATTTGTTCGTGTACTTTGTACTTTGATGGGAGAGCTTTGTGGGTAGAAGGGTCAGAGCACTTGAGTTCTCATGTTGTGGCAAACTTCGCTGCAACACCGGCTCTTGGTTTTCTTTGCTTTGTAGCGATTAGGGGTTCTAGCGGGATACAAGTAATTCGGAACTCTGATCTCCAAGAGCCTTTGCTCGAGGAAGAAGCAGGATGTCTAAGAGTTACCCCATATAGTGAGGCTGGGCTTTTTAGCTTGGCAACTCTTTCTTGGTTGAACCCGCTTCTTGCACTTGGTGCTAAGAGGCCGCTTGAGCTGAAGGACATCCCCCTTCTCGCACCGAAAGACCGTTCCAAGACTAACTACAAGATTTTGAACTCGAATTGGGAAAAATTGAAGTCTGAAATCCCGAGGAAGCAGCCTTCGTTAGGGTGGGCTATTCTCAAGTCCTTCTGGAGGGAGGCAGCTTGTAATGCTGTCTTTGCTGGCTTGACTACACTGGTTTCATATGTTGGTCCATACATGGTTAGCTATTTTGTTGATTACTTGGGAGGGAAAGAGGCTTTTCCCAATGAGGGTTATATTCTTGCTGGGATTTTCTTTTCAGCTAAATTGGTGGAGACCTTGTCAACAAGGCAATGGTATGTTGGTGTTGATATTTTGGGCATGCATGTAAGATCAGCTTTAACGGCAATGGTCTACAGAAAGGGGCTCAAGCTGTCTAACTCTGCTCGCCAAAGTCATACCAGTGGAGAGATTGTGAACTACATGGCAGTTGATGTTCAGAGAGTGGGGGACTATTCTTGGTATCTTCATGATATATGGATGCTACCTCTGCAAATTGTCCTTGCTCTGGCAATTCTGTACAAGAATGTAGGAATTGCTTCTCTGGCTACGTTGGTTGCCACAATTGTCTCCATTATTGTTACTGTACCGATAGCGAAAGTGCAAGAAGAATATCAAGACAAGTTAATGACTGCGAAGGATGAAAGGATGAGGAAAACCTCTGAGTGCTTAAAGAACATGAGGATATTGAAGTTGCATGCTTGGGAGAACAAGTACAGAGGAAGACTAGAGGAAATGAGAGATGTAGAGTTCAAGTGGCTACGAAAAGCACTCTATTCTCAGGCCTTTATTACATTCATCTTCTGGGGATCCCCTATATTTGTATCAGTAGTCACTTTTGCTACTTGTATATTATTGGGTGGTGAGCTCACTGCAGGAGGTGTTCTTTCTGCTCTTGCCACTTTTAGAATTCTTCAAGAGCCGCTTAGAAACTTTCCAGATTTGGTATCCATGATGGCTCAGACAAAAGTTTCTCTTGATCGTCTTACTACGTATCTTCTGGAGGAAGAGCTTCAAGGAGATGCTACTGTTGTTCTTCCAGGAGGTAGTACAGAAACAGCCATCGAAATTAAGGATGGAGAATTCTACTGGGATCCTTCTTCCAGACAACCAACATTGTCAGGAATTGAAATGAAAGTTGAAAAAGGTATGCTTGTTGCTGTATGTGGAATTGTTGGCGCTGGTAAATCGAGCTTCCTCTCTTGCATCCTAGGGGAGATTCCCAAAACCTCTGGTGAGGTAAGTCTGTTATTTTACTAGAAATTCATGTACGTGCCTAGGCTGCACTAGTTTGCTTATTGAAGTGCTTATTCATAGAAGATGAACAATATTTGTACGTTTACTATTGTTTTCCAGGTCAAAGTATGCGGTTCTGCAGCTTATGTCTCCCAGTCAGCATGGATTCAATCTGGGACTATCGAAGACAATATCCTTTTTGGCAGCCCAAAGGATAAGGCCAAGTATAAGGGTGTTATCCATTCTTGTGCCCTAAAGAAGGATTTGGAAAATCTTTCACATGGAGATCAAACTATCATTGGGGACAGAGGCATTAACCTTAGTGGTGGCCAGAAACAGAGGGTGCAGCTTGCCAGGGCCCTTTATCAGGATGCTGATATATACTTACTTGATGATCCCTTCAGCGCTGTGGACGCGCAGACTGCGTCATTTTTGTATAAGGTTGTACATGCCTGAAATATCTATACCTTTGCATTTTTACTACGTGATAGTTTCTGAAATATTTAATGTCATGGCAGGAGTTCATACTGACAGCACTGGCTTCTAAGACTGTAATCTTTGTGACCCATCAAGTTGAGTTTTTGCCGGCTGCTGACTTGATATTGGTATGGAAATTTTTTTGGTTTATGTATGTACTGCTGTCGAAAAATAGAATTTATGACTTTAACTAGCCCTTATTGCGAATACTAGGTTGTACTAATTGATAACTTTAGCCTTTGACCTTTATAACTGCCTTCCATTTGGTTGTAATAACATGAAGACACATTTTGTGGCTTTGTTTATTGATGGTCTTTTAAAATACATTGGCATGTTGGTAGGATTACAACGCAGCAATCACCTGAAAATTTACGAGATTTAAAAAGTACTTACAAAATATGAACTCTTCTCCAAATAACTTTTCTCTTAGTAGTTGGCTTTCTGTAGCTTTTAGGTACATCTTAGAGTCCTACTGATGAATAGATATTTTCCCTTTGAAGTGACATGGAATATGAAGTCTAGTATATATAGAATTTCATCATAAAAAGCAACAATTAGCTACTTCTAAATTTAAACTCTGCAAAATAAAAATTGTAGTGATATTTGTGATGGCCAAAACTCCTTATTAACTGAGTGAACTTGCTTTCACTTCCCAACTGGCAGGGGAGTGTTGGCTATTGACAAACACCATGAAGCTTAAACATGGGGCTTTAAACATAAAGTCATGATACCTTTTGTTCACAAGGAATCTATCATTCATCTAGGTGGGTAATGCCTGGTTGACTTGATGATTATAGAGAAACATTATCTATGAACATGCGAGCTTCAGATTTCAGATTTACAATCTGAGGCTTATTTATCATA
>BSSO01006544.1:0-11851 GCA_030267885.1 Mesembryanthemum crystallinum
CTCCTTCCACCACCATAATCTTTCCCCCACCACCACCTCCAACCTCCACATTTGCCCTTTAATTTTTTCCATTACCCCCCTAATTTTCCCCCCCAATCCAAGCGGGGCCTGATGGCATTTAAACTCTGACCACATCTGGAGGCCATTCGCCACATTTGGGGGCTTAACTGAAATCTGTTGACTACATTTGGGGTCATGGCCACATCTAGGGGCTGAAACTTAAGTGGGACGTCTCCCAAAACTCATAAGTAGTACCCAAAGGCTTCCTAGATTACCCAAAGTGCCGTCTTTCACTTTAAATATTAATAGCTTACATAGCTCTTGCTTTTCTTATAAATCAGAGCTCATTATACCACAACTCAATTATAAACTTCATATAATCATGTAAAAACACAACATAACGTAACACTTTTCTTCTTATTCAATTATTTCACCCTTTTCATGTAACTCAAGCATACATCTTGTTATTATCTTATCCAACTTGCTCACTTCATATACTTGTAACTTATATTCTTTTTCTCATTAATTTACTTGGTTTATTCACCATATTAGTCCATAAAATATGCCACCAAGTTCATCCATACATCATCTAATATATTTACAATATTATTCTCTTATTTGAAAGTCAATTCCGAGCACTTTAAACATCATTTTAAATGATTTAAACATTGTGGACATATAAACATATTATAATTTACATAATTTAGGTTGTCATTGTGAATGTTTCATTTTTCGTGACATCGTAAGTACTGATCCCTATTTTCTAAAACTTATTTAATTCATCAATTAAAGGTTGCAAGTAAACATCTATTCATATCCAAGAGAACGAGGACCATATATAAAACCAAGGCGATAAGTTATATATAGACAAAATAGCATGACATATGCTATAGGAAACACTCATTGTTCTAAATGGGTTGAAACCCTCACTCATAAGACCAAGCTAAACTATACATTACGAGGATCTTAAGCAAAATTTGGACACAAATAATCAAAATCTTTCCATTCTTATCCATCAACGGGATGCCTTACTGTTGCGATTCAATGTGTTGTCTATTCCCACTTTAGTTGTAGTGCCTCAATATCAAACTTGATTGTTGTCATGATGAACAAAACACAATCCTACAACTTTGGTGATCACAACCTTGCTCTGATACCACTTGTTCAGATCACAACTGATCAGCCAAAGTTGTGGTTGTAACGGAAAATAATTAAGTACTCTTAGAAAATAACTTAATTGAGAAAAGAGAATAACTAAATGACACACTTTGAATTAACGAGGTGATATGAATAAGGAAGGAATGCAAGGGAAGAAACAGTTTGGGGAAACAGTTACTCCAAAATGGGATCACAAGAAGTAACTTAAGAGACAATAAACACAAGGAGTTAGAGCTGAAAATCCCTAACCGAATAGGATTAAACAAGCATGACCCTACTACTTATTTGATTAAGAAAAGAGAACTCTCGATTATAATGAATCCACTCCTAGATCTAACTCTAAATCTAGCCTTTCACAATTGTAGGAAATCAATCCCTTTGCCTTTTGTGATTGATCTTGTCAATATTATATACAAATATACAAGCTATAATCTTGGGAGGATAATTACAATGGCTAATATCAAGGCTAGAATTATGTGCTAGAATAATGGGGAATATACACAAATGATGGGGAGAATATTGACTATCCATAATGAGAATATTGTACAGTCTAAAACTCCCCCGCAGTCAATGCAGGAGGAAGCCGGATGCTGAGACTGTCCCGAAAATCGTCAAAAAGTACGCGTGGAAGCCCTTTAGTAAATATATCGGCGATCTGATAGCGGGACGGAACATGAAGAACCCGGACTTGGCCACGAGCTACTTTTTCCCGTACAAAATGGATGTCCATTTCAATGTGCTTAGTACGTTGATGTTGGACGGGGTTTCCAGAGAGATAGATAGCACTGACATTATCTCAATATACAAGTGTGGCTTTGTCAATAGGATAATGTAATTCTAAAAGAAGATTACGGATCCAGCAGGACTCAGCAACAACATTAGCGACCCCTCGGTATTCAGCCTCGGGACTAGAACGGGATAAAGTAGGCTGACTCTTAGAGGACCAGGAGATCAAATTATCACCCAAGAAAACACAGTAGCCAGATGTGGACCGACATGTATCAGGGCATCCACCCCAATCGGCATTAGTATAAGACGTGAGGCCAGAGATAGATGATGGAGTAAGATGAAGGCCGAATATGATGGTACCTTTAATGTAGCGCAAGATGCGTTTTAATGCAGTCATATGATCATCTGTTGGATTGTGCATGTGTAAGCAAATTTGCTGTACGGCATAAGCGATATTGGGTCTTGTGAAGGTAAGATATTGTAGGGCTCCAGCAAGACTCCGATAGTGGGATGGATCATGGTAAGGGGATCCGGAGGATGTATGGAGCTTAGCTTTTGTATCCACTGGAGTATGTGCGGGTTTGCAAGAAGACATACCAGCCCGTTCAATAATGTCCTCAGCATATTTGCTTTGAGAGAAAAACATGCCATTGTTACGTCGAGTGACAGCAATGCCCAAAAAATAACTCAGTGGACCAAGGTCCTTCATAGCAAATTCAGATGCAAGAAGAGACATGATTTTGTTGCGTAGTGCATCGTATGAGGTTGTGAGAATAATATCATCAACATACAAAAGAATATAAGCCATGTCGCGTCCTTGTCGATAAATAAATAAGGAGTGGTCAGATTTGCTATGAGTAAAACCAATTGTGGAGACATGATCAGCGAAGCGTTGATACCATGCACGTTCTTGAGTAAGCATACATAGTCAGGATGAACCGGGTCCCGGAAACCCATAGGTTGGTGCATGTAAACTGTCTCATTGAGATGACCATGTAAAAAAGCATTTTTAACGTCCAACTGATGAATGGGCCATGATTTTGACAAAGCGATGCTGAGAACGGCTCGAATAGTAGCGGGCTTGACCACCGGGCTAAACGTGTCGCCACAGTCCACGCCAACCTGTTGAGACCTGCCATCACCAACAAGACGGGCTTCGTGTAGTGCAAAGGTACCGTCAAAATTAGTTTTATGCCGGAAAACCCACATAGAGCGAATGACATTCACATTAGGAGGACGGGGTACTAGATCCCACGTCTTATTTTGAATAAGAGCATTATATTCATCAGTCATGGCCTTTTTCCAATTCGGGTCGGATAAAGCAACCTTTGGGTTACGGGGCATGGGAGAAGGAGTTATTGTAGAGGATAAGTTAAACAAGCGTTTAGGTTTAAAAATACCATGCATGCTCCGGGTTGCCATGGTCCTACTAGAAGATTGATGTGGGTTATTTTGTGGCTGGGAGGGGGAAGGTCGGCCCATGCGGCCGTGGAGGCCGGGGTAGTGGCGGGTGATTGGCCGAGGGAAGAGGTCGTTTGTGGCGTTGTGTGACCGGCCAAGGGGGATTGTGGAGCGGCCATGGGCTGGCGGGTTAGAGATGGCGCAGGGGATGAGCGCGGGGATGGCATGTGGGCACTAGAGATGGGCTGATTTGATGTGGTAGTGTCATGAGTAGTCGGGTTTTAGAAGATATGGTGATATAGATATGGTGAGAGGCCATCATGTAAGAAGTCGTGTGTTGAGGATGTGGGCTTATGGAGAGTGGCAAAAGGAAATTGGGACTCATTGAAAATAACATGCCGAGATACGATTATTCTTCCAGTTGACAAGTCATGGCATTTATATCCCCTATGGTTGGATGGATAACCCAAGAAAACACAAGGAGTAGACCGGGGTTGGAGTTTAGTTATTGTGGTAGATGGGAATATAGGATAACATAAACACCCAAAAACCCGTAGATGATCGTAGGAGGGATTTCGGTTATATAGGATTTGAGTAGGGGAATGGTTGGATAGTGTTTTAGTGGGGAGTATATTTAATATGTAGGTTGCCATTTCGAGAGCATGATGCCAAAATGAGGGTGGAACGGAGGAGTGGGCAAGTAGAGTTCGGATGATATTGTTTATGGCTCGTATTTTTCGTTCGGCTTTCCCATTTTGAGGAGATGTATGGGGGCAAGAAAATCGAAAAACCATCCCATTTGTGTGACAATATAACTTGAATTGGTCATTTGAATATTCCCTCCCATTGTCACATTGGAACCATTTAATTTGTTTCTCAAATTGTGTTTAGATATATTTGGTAAAGGAGGAAAATATGGAATAAACCTGCGATTTCTTTCCAAGAGGAAAAGTCCATAAGAAATTAGAATAATCATCCAAAAATAATAGATAATATTTATGACCTGCCGAACTAGGGATAGGGGATGTCCACAAATCACTATGCATAATATCAAAGGGTGAAACAGTGTTTGTGGTAGAATCATAAAATGGCAACTTAACATGTTTCCCAAAAATGCAAAACTGACAAACGGAAGAATTCGCAAAATAGTTACAAGAAATAAAATTATTTTGTCTAAGGGAGCGAAAAACAGAAGCTCCCGGGTGTCCCAAACGATTATGCCACAAATTAGGAGAAATAGCAGCAAATGTTGATGGAAGAGAGTAATTGGGTAAAGATCCCTGGTACTGTCACATCTCATTATTGGTTTCCCCGTCTGGATATCCTTCACAGAAAAACCAAAAGGATCAAATTCAAGTGAAACATTATTATCAGTAGTAAATCGGCGAACAGAAACCAAATTTTTAATGAGATTAGGAGCATGAAGGACATCTTTTAACAATAAGGGTGGGTTGGAATGGGGAAGATTAGCCTTACCGATACCCCGAATTGGAATTTCATGACCATTACCAACGATAATATTACTAGTTTTGCTCAAATTAAAATAAGACGAGAGAGTACCTTGAGTTCCCGTCATGTGAGAAGTTGCTCCCGTGTCCATGTACCAATTGTCATCGGGAGGGGTAAGAGTCATGGTATGCATGGCTTGCTCAATGTCCGTGGACATGTTGGACGACAGAGGGGAGGCCGTGGCTGCTGTGTAGGCCTGCTGAGGACGGCTGCCGAGGATGCTAGGCTGGCGGGCAGGTTGGCCTTGCGAATAGGAGGTCGGGTAGGGGCAGGGGGGTGGTGATGGAGTCCACGTCCACTGCCCCCACTATGGGGTTGCCTGGCCTGGTGGTAGGGCGGCTGGTGGGCTGGGCTGTTTCCACGTCCACGGCCGCGGTTGTTGTTGTGGCGACCTCGGTTGGTGCCACGGGTTGAGCCGCGTCGTTGTCCATTGGACGAGCGAGAGGTATGGCCGGATCCGGGTTGGCGGGTGGCGGATGGGTTGTCCGCGGCTGGATGAGTAGTCACGAGTGCCGTGCCGGCGACGGAGGAGGCCATGGCAGCCTGCTTTGCCTTGCGGGTTTCCTCGAGAATAAGTCTCGAACGGGCCTCATAGAAAGGAGGTAAGGGATTACTCTGTTGAATCACGGTAGCAACATCATCATAGTTTTCATTTAAACCCGCAACTAATTGGATTACTAACCTTTGATTGGATACCGAAGCACCGACATTAGATAGTCAATCGGCAAGCATTTTGAGTTCTTGACAATATGCTGAGACATTGGGAAAATCGTCCAAACGAACTTGAGTGAATTGGTGTTCAAGGTAGACCGCACGAGAGTATTTGTTGTCATGGAAGATGTTTTCGAGACGCTCCCATGCTTTTTGAGCGGTTGAATCCGGTTCCAAGATGGTGTGTAAGAGGTCATTAGATATCGTACCATAGATCCATTTGAGGATAATGGCATCCAAGCGGGACCAAAGGTCCTCCTCTGCCTTTGTTTTGGCGGTCATGGTATCAGATGGTGGAGGAGGAGGAATGTGGTCAATGACTTGGTAAGCACGACAATGAATTTTGAACAATTCAGCCCAATAGGAATATTGGCCATTTTCCATTTCGAGGGTGACTGGAATGAAATTTTTGACATTATTTACTGTGAGAGCAGGGTGGAATTTTTGGTCAGACATTTTGTGAGATGTGGAAAAAGAGTTTGTTTGATGAGGAAAAATGGAGGGAGGGCCGAGAGAGGAAGGTAGGGGTGGGCTAGAATTGATTTGTTTATTTGTGGGAAATGGCTCTTGATACCATGTAGGAAATCAGTCCCCTTGCCTTTTGTGATTGATCTTGTCAATATTATATACAAGTGCACAAGCTGTAATCTTGGGAGGATAATTACAATGGCTAATATCTAGGCTAGAATTATGTGCTAGAATAATGGGTATACACAAATGATGGGGAGAATATTGACTATCCATAATGAGAATATTGTATAGTCTAACAACAATACTCACTTAAGTATACATGTGATTAACTCTTCAAGTAACTCAAACTATACTGAATGTTTTCAGAATGAGAATTACAAAGATTAACCTAATTGTGCCTATTATGCCAAGTTAAGAATCAATCAAAACAAACAAAGACATGAATTATTCCCAACAGTACATATATGCAAGTAAACTTGTCAAATTTTTGACCCGACCCGGAAACCCGACCCAAACCCAACCCGAGTTTTAGGGTTCTGACACAGATTTCACGACCCGAAAACCCGATTTGACCCGAACCCGATGGACCCGGATATTTTAGGGTCACACCCGACCCGTTCATGGGTCGACCCGTTTGACCCGAAAATTTAAATTATTACTCATATTATGACAAAAATATGGAATAAACCGCTCTATACTCCATAGTCTATAATTGTGTTAGATGTTTTATTAGTGTTTGACAAATGTTATAGTATCATTATCATCAATATAGTGGTTGCAAGTAACTTATATTCGTTTTTGACATAAACATAGCGCTAATTAATTATATTAATATATCGTTAATACTTTTATATACATATTAGCATAATGAGAAACATTATATTCAATCTGCAATAGTTATAATAAGGTAAAACCATCCACAATATTTAATTTTTTTGAACTAAGTCAGGGTTGTGATGGTTCTCTCTCAGCTCCTCACGAACTGAGTGCCATGGCGAAGGGACAACAACAACCCAAATCAACTAAATCCGGGAAGAAACGCGCTGATGTTGATGACTCTTCTGACGAATCGTTACCTGCAATTTCTCAGAAACCTAATGTTCCACATTCTATTCATGCGAAACGTTCCAGGGCTATCCTAGAAATTCAGGGGATTACACCTTTGGATCTGGAGGAGGCGATGAAGGTTTTGAGCAGTGGGAAGCAACAGAAGCATCAATCAACGGGAGGATCGGAATCAGGCAGTGCTAAGTCCTGGTCTGATGAGGTGGAGGAAGAAGAGAGGCGCAGTGAGCTTCAAGCAGCTTCAGTGGAACAGTATTCATATAAGGCGAAAGTAGGGAGTGATCGCTTGGGGGAGATGGAGCTTCATTCTTCACATCCTAAATCCAAAATCAAAATCACTGAGGGTGACATTGCTGATGAGGTGAATTACTGGTCCAATGCTGTTTATTGTTATGTAATTGGGGGTAACCCTCCTCTGCAAAGTATGAATGGTTTTTTTCGTAGAATTTGGGGGAAACATGGTATTGATAAGGTTTCTGGGATTGGGAAGGATATATTTCTGGTGAGATTTCATTCAATGGATGCAAAAAATGTTGTACTCAATGAGGGGTTTCGACTTTTTGACAAGAAACCGCTTATTGTCAAGAGTTGGACACCTGATATCAACCTATGTAAAGAGGAGGTGAAGAGGGTACCTATTTGGATTCAGCTACCTGGGCTGGATATCAAATATTGGGGGAAACAATCCTTATCCAAGATTGCTGGGGCTGTTGGTACTCCTATTAAAGCGGATAGTGCAACAAATCAGAGGGATAGATTGGGGTTTGCGAGAATGTTAGTTGAGGTTGATGTTGGTCAGCCCTTCCCACCTCAGATTGAATTTGAGAATGAGAAAGGGGAGGTTGTCAAACAATGGGTGCGATATGAATGGCTTCCAATAAAATGCTCTGAATGCAATGGTATGGGGCATGATAGTGATGTTTGTAAACAGAAGAGAAATGAGAAAAAGGTATGGGTTCCTAAGGCACCTAGTCAACCTACCAAACCTGTAATAGAAGCTCCTAAACAACAGGCCTCTGATGTTCTTATTATGGATGATGATGGTTTTGTTATACCTAAGCAGGCAGGAAAACAATCAGCAATGAAAACACCTATAAATACTGTCATTCATGATAATCCTTTTGCTTCTCTTGCTGAGAATGATATTAGCAATGTTTTACTATCTTTGAATCCTGGTGAAAATGAGGATGGGTCCTGCTCTCTTGACCCTAATGGATAGCTGGGGTTGTTGGAATGTGAGAGGTCTTAACAAGCCCTCCAAACAGCAAGAAGTGAAGTGGTTTCTTCACAAGAATAAGATGGGTTTGTGTGGACTGCTTGAAACAAAGGTTAAACTCTCAAATTTTGCTAATGTTGCTGCTGGATTAGGTAATAACTGGTCTTTTATTACCAATTACTCTTCTCATGATAAAGGGAGAGTGTGGGTAATATGGGATCCTGCTATCTTTTATGTTACTGTTCTGAAACAAACTCCTCAGTTGCTACACACTGAGGTGCTGCATATTTCATCTGGCAAGAAATTTGGAAGTACTTTTGTATATGGTTTTAATGACCCTAAGGAGAGGTTACCTCTCTGGAATGATCTGTGTTCAATCTCAAACACCTATACTGGCCCCTGGGTTGTATGTGGCGATTTTAACAATGTGTTACATCTCAATGAAAGAATAGGTTCCCCAGTTACTCTTGCTGAAGTTGAAGACTTCAGGCAGTGTGTGAACCATTGCTCTATATTTGATCTTAAAGCTGGTGGCATGAAGTATACATGGAACAATAAGCAATATATGAAGGATAGGGTGTATAGTAAGATTGATAGAGTGCTTATTAATGATGATTGGCTTCTACTATTTCCTGATGCTATGGCACACTACCTTCCTGAAGGTAATTTTGATCACTCCCCTGTAGTTGTGCAATGCTTTCCTTCCAGTAATTCTGGTCCCAGACCATTCAAGTATTTTAACATGTGGAGTACAGCTGAGGATTTTTTGGATAGGGTCCAACAATGTTGGAATATAAATGTGGAGGGGGTACCCATGTATAGAATCATTATGAAGCTGAAACAACTGAAGAAGTCCTTGAGAGAATTAAACAAAACTTATTTTGCTGATGTTGAGAAGGTAGCAGATGCAGCATATCTCCATCTCATTCACTGTCAACAAGCCCTGCAGTTAAACCCTGGTGATGATTCCTTAGCTTCCAATGAGAGGTCTGCAGTAGAGGATTATAAGAAAAAACAACAAGCTAGAGTTAGCTTTTTGAGACAAAGAGCTAAACTACACTGGCTGAAAGATGGGGACTCCAACACCAGATTTTTCCATGCTAGCATTAGAAATAGAAGGCATTTTAACAGGGTCTTCACAATCAAGGATATGAATGGTAATGTGGTTGATCAGCCTGCTGATGTTTCTAGAGCATTTGTACAATACTATGAGCAGCTTCTTGGCAAAGATTCTCCAGTTGAAGCTCCTATCAACATTGATGTGGTTGAGCAGGGACCTGTTCTGTCTCCTCAGCAATGTGAAGATTTATTAGCTCCTTTCACTTATGAAGATGTGAGAAAAGCCATGTTCTCCATACCTGGGGATAAGGCTCCAGGCCCGGATGGATTCAGCAGCCAATTTTTTAAGGATTCCTGGCAGATTGTTGGTGATGAGGTAACTCAAGCAATTCTGAATTTCTTTTCATCTGGTAAATTACTCACTCAAATTAATACCACCATTCTTACCATGGTTCCTAAAATTACTCACCCCTCTTCAGTGACTGATTTTAGACCAATTGCTTGCTGCTCTGTATTGTATAAATGTATTTCCAAGCTTTTGTGTAATAGATTAAAAGCAGTTCTTCCCACCATCATATCTGAAACACAAGGTGCATTTATTGAGGGGCGACAAATTGTTCAAAACATCATGGTTTGTCAGGATATTTTGAAGCACTATCAAAGGAAAAATATCACACCTCGATGTTTGATAAAGGTGGACTTGAGGAAAGCTTATGATTCAGTCTCCTGGGGTTTTCTTGAAGACATGTTACAGGCCTTAAAGTTTCCAGCTCAGTTCATTCACTGGATCATGGTCTGTGTCAGATCAACAAAATACACCATTTCCCTGAATGGTGGACTCCATGGCTTCTTTGCTGGTGCTAAGGGACTTAGACAAGGTGACCCCCTCTCCCCCCTCTTATTTGTGGTGTGTATGGAGTATCTCTCTAGAATATTGAAGGTGGTGGGTCAGTTGCCAATGTTCAATTTTCATCCAATGTGCTCCCCCCTCTCTCTCAACCATATGATGTTTGCTGATGATCTCCTTATGTTCTGTGCTGGAAATATTAATTCTGTCAATGCTATATTGGGTGGTTTTCTCTCATTTTCTCGAGCTTCAGGACTTCAAGCTAATAAACAAAAATCTGCTGTGTATATGGGGGGTGTGAAGACAGAGCTTCAAAAGGTTATAGCTGAAACCTCTGGGTTCCTTATTGGTGAATTACCATTCAAATACCTGGGAGTTCCTGTATCTTCTAGGAGATTGAATGTTGCAGATTGTGATTGCCTTGTTGATAAGGTTTGCTCAAAGATCAGAACATGGGGATCTAGGCATTTATCTTATGCAGGAAGAATTC
The DNA here is from genome assembly GCA_030267885.1 of Mesembryanthemum crystallinum. Lineage (NCBI taxonomy): Eukaryota > Viridiplantae > Streptophyta > Magnoliopsida > Caryophyllales > Aizoaceae > Mesembryanthemum > Mesembryanthemum crystallinum. Next base: position 10,657 of record BSSO01006544.1, read on the forward strand.
AGTTAGTTAATGCAGTTCTACTTTCACTTCACTATTATTGGGCCTCTGTCTTCATACTACCAAAGAGTGTCCTTGATAGAATTGCTGCAGCTTGTAGGAATTTCATTTGGAGTGGCTCAATGCACTATAAAAAACCACCTCCAATAGCTTGGGATTTGGTATGCTATGCTAAGAAATATGGTGGGCTGAATGTTAAGGAATGTGTCACTTGGAATACTGCTATGATGGGCAAGTATATATGGTGCTTGGCGTCTAAAGAAGATGGGCTTTGGATTAGATGGATTCACCACCTGTACTTACAGGGGGAAAGCTGGAGAGATCACAAACCCCCAGCCACATCTAGCTGGACTTGGAGAAGAATTTGTAAAGTGAGAGATATCCTTCTCCCAGGCTACATTGGTGATAAATGGTTGAATGCCAAGAAGTACACACCTGCCAGTGGCTATAATTGGCTTAGAGGTGACCCTGTTAAAGTCCCATGGTGCTCTTGGGTTTGGAATAGATTCAATATTCCTAAACAAGCTGTTATTTGTTGGCTACTCATGATGGGGAGATTGAGAACTAGAGCATGGTACTATGCGCACATGATATTGGATGATGACAGCTGCTTGCTGTGTGCTAGTAGTCCTGAAACATTAAGCCACCTATTCTTCAACTGCCCCTACAGTTCTAAATGCTTGAAATTGCTTACTGATTGGCTTCAGGTGCCCAACTTCCCAATGCAGTACAACAGAGTTAACAAGTGGATTCAAAGAAGATATAAGGGGTCTAAATTCAGAAGGGGAGTTCTTTATGCTGCAATCACTGCCCTTGTTTATGGTATCTGGAACTCGAGAAATAGTGCTCTGTGGGAGAGGACAATTATAAGACCTGAATTCTTATTCAAGCAGTTGCAGTATCTAGTACAGCACAGAATAGCAGCTATTATCCCTAGAAAAGCTTCAAAATGTGATAGAATTTGGTTCACTTCTCTGTTTGTATAGGTGTTGAGTGCTGTCCTCAATTTGTTGGTTTGTATGCTGTTCATATTTGTTTCCTGGTTATATGCATTGCCTCTCCTATGACAATGATAACCCTTCCTAGAAGGTGTATCAGCCATTGGATGAGATGGTAAACAGGGGTATACCCCGGTGGTTCATGTAAGGAGTGCTTATTTGCATATTTTGGTAATAAAATCTGCTACTTATTACCAAAA
>BSSO01006545.1:0-11849 GCA_030267885.1 Mesembryanthemum crystallinum
AAACGATATTGAATAGTTGTCATTTTTAAATATTCGTAACAAATTTGGTAGTTTAGTAACATTGTGTACTGAGTAGTTATTTTTTAATATTAGTAACCAAATTTGTTAGCTTAGTATCATTGTGTATCGAGTAGTTATTTTTTATATTAGTAACAAATTTGTAAGTATAGTATAATGAGATAAAAAGTCGGCTAAATTTCCACGAACAACGAAATAGATGACATACTTGACGAAGACTCACGGAATGCTACTAGAACGCGAAGATAATCAGATATAAAGTCGGCGGAGCATAAAATCGATTTGAGAGAAAGTCGCCGGAGTATTTTGACGGAGATAAGACAAGTAGTCACAATTGAAGATTTCATATTTTTCCCTCCAATTTCTTTTGTCAGACCTAACCCAATTTGAAATTTGAAATGAAATATTTGAATTTTAAAAATTTATTTATTTTTTTTTTTTTTAATTAGCCTATGACAACCAATGAGATTTTGCCACCTCATAAATGAAGCTGTGTATGGTTACACAGTGTGTATGGATAGCATTGTCCGAGTACATATTAATAGCAACTTGATGTTTCATGCTAACACCTTCATTTGGAAACTGTGAAGCAAAGGTGTCAATTCTCTACTTTCCCCAACAGCAAATTAAAAGAAGCAAAGAATCAAATATTTTATCTATCTTTGATCTTATCACTTTCTCTCTCTTTCTTTCAGTTCTAAAGACAGAGAAAATATTCTGAGAGTATAGCAGCAAGTAAAATAAAGTATCATATAAAGCAGAGAAATGAACAGTTGATTAATTAAACCTGTGCCATCCAATCAGATTAACACTATCAGTTCTTGGAGCACTTTAAGGTTAATAATATTATTATGTTTATATATGAATATGTGAAGTTGTGAACCATTATATTATTGTGACTGAGGATATGCGGCGATCTAGAAAGTGTTGTTGTAGTTCATGAACGTTATTATATTATATCAATTTAAGCACCATGCACGTCCTAATTTACTGACCTAATAAGCTCTAACCTCAAAGGCTATCACACACCTAAGTATATGTGGTAAATTTTTGTGTATTCATTTGTAGATTTCATGGACTATCATAGAATAGACGGCCATTTCGCTGAAGCATCACTGCACACAGTTGTAAAATTACACTGAAAGAAGCAGATTAATACGGAATTAGGTGTCCACCGTAAACCTTTTTAGGATTGCGTCTGAAAGCACACTGTACTTGTACCATGTTTAAATAACCACATTTCATAAGTTTTTTTTTTCCTTGTTTTTTTACCAAATCACTTGATTTTTCTCCCCCTAAATGAAAGCCATGTTTGACTTAAAAAACTTGATGAGCTAAATTGAACCTCGATTGACCATTACTCAGTTTTGATTGACCATCGAGGAGAGTTTGCACTATATTTTATCCTTGACTAACCAAATGGGGAGTCAATTGATTATCAATTTCAGTTCATCTTTCCAAAATTTCCAAGACAACCCTCCTTAAAGTGACAATCTTTGATGAGAAATATAGTGTTCCTGAGGAACATTATCTGTCTTATCAGCAAAAGAGGAAAAAACATTGTCTGAGATCAAAGGTGACTTGTTGAAGTTTCCTTCTGTTAACGCCTCCTGACCCCAACCCCACCCCACCACCTATTGGCTGTTGCCCCTTAAGACATGCCAGCTTCATCACAGTAAGAAAGTGAAAATGTAATTGAGGGCCTTCAATCAAAACCAAGGCTTCCATTTAACACCTTAAGGATCCATGTGTTTTTGCAATTAAACTTCACCAGAAGCAAGGAAGTTGATTCATTCAGGTGGCTTTATTCCTATCAATCACTATATAAAAGAGCCCCAAAGATCAAAATGAAACATACAAATAAACCTGACTTATTCATAAGTCCCAAACCAAGCTAAAATCTACCAAGCTTTCTGGCCACAATACAATGGCAAACAACCCAATGGCCTCTAAGCTAACAGTTCCTCTGCAGCAACCTCTGCAGCAACCCCTGCAGCAACCTCTGAAGCAATCTCTGCAGCCTCTGCATGTTCCGAGGAGCGCTGAACGAGCCTCCTACTTTCCACCTGAGGAGGTCAGGCCACCAATGTCGAGGGGCCCTGAACGAGCCACCTATTTTCCACCTGAAGATGGAAGGCAACAACTATCAAGGGTTGCTGAACGAGTCGCTTTCTATCCACCTGAGAATGACAGGACACAACCACTGTTGAGGGGTCCTGAACGGGGCATCTTCTTGACAGCTGATGATCATGCCCTCACAAGACAGATTGAGCAGCAGCACAGACCGGATGGTCGTAGGGTTAATATAAGGCCTCTTTTCCATCTCGTTGAGGACATTATTAACCGTGGCACTCAAACTGTTGAAGGACATTCACTGGTATGGTTATGGAAAATACTTGTGTTGTTGACACTTTAATTTGATTACCATCATGTATCCGTTTTGTTTTTAATATACTTTGGTTTATGATTTGTTAACGTGTTGTACTGGGTGCTCTTCCACAGGAATCCATGGATGGGAGACTTACCCTTAATGGTCTTGAAGAAGTTCCAGAGTCGGCACTTGTTATTGAAAGGATCTCCTGTGAGGTCATTATTTTCTTATGGTTAATACAGTATTCTTTTTCATTAATTCTTGAGATTTACAAGTTATAAAAAACAAGCAACACTCATTTTGAAATGAAGAGTTATAGTTAACTGTTTTATTACAAAGGTCTGAGAGCATATGAGAGCAACTCTTATGGTGAAAACATGAGATTGGTGGGTTCTTTCTTTTCTTTTTTTTTTTTTTTTCCTTTCTTTTTGTGTGTGTGTGTGTGTGATCTGAGCTGTTGGATCCCAAAACCAACGGCCCAGATGTGCTCTTATGCTCTCACCATAAACATTGCTTTCATCTCATATGAACCCATCCCCAATTACAATTATTATGGTACTAAAACTGGTGCAGATGACATGCAAGATACTGAGTGGCACTGATGCACACAACACAACCCTCACAGTGCTGAATATGTTGTCATACTTTACATGGGAAGCCAAGGTGGTGCTGACATTAGCAGCGTTTGCTTTGACCTATGGAGACTTCTGGCTCCTTGTTCAAATTTATGCCACCAACCCCTTGGCAAAATCCATGGCACTCATTAAGCGATTGCCTAATCTTGTGGAGCACTCGAGAGCCAACAAGAGCCAGTTCGACACAACCAATAGTCTTCTCAACGCCATGCTTGACACAACCAGGTGCATTATAGAGTTTGGGGAATTACCTGCAACGCACATCAACGAGGAGGATCCTGAAGTTAAAGCTGCTCTGGCTCATTTTCCAGTCGTTGTGTATTGGGTCGTCAGAAGTGCTGTTGCTGCTGCAACCCAGATTACGACCTTATCTAGCAGGGGATTCGAGTAAGTCATATTAATATGCACCAAATATTTTCTGGGGACAGAAAATGGTAGAATAATACTAAGAAAGCTTGGTATAAATTTTCTTTCTAATTTGTTTTCCAGATCTGTGCAAGCAACTTCAGAAGCGTGGGAGCTTTCCAACTGGACTCACAAGCTCAAAACTATCAGCGATCATCTCAGGAACACGCTAAGAAAATTGTATATGCTCATTGGTCAGTCAGCATGTTCTACAGTGGATTCATTTGTTTCATTCAATTTCCATCTTGTGTCTTCTAATTTGAATCATGGGGTGTATATTTCTATGGCCACGTAACCTGAATTCTGACAAAGGAAATTGCTTTCTGACGCAGATGAGAAAAGAGATCTTGATTTCTATAATACTATCGTAATAATTATATACCAAACGATCCATATAGACAACATGAAAGTGCTCAAGACCCTCATCAGTAACAATGAGGATGTGCCTCCACTCTTTGACGGTCCAGCCAAGAGAAGGGTCTGTGATCAGATACTTTCCCAGAAACCTCAATTTGAAGTTAATTATCTTCTTAAGACATTTATATTTTCTATTTACCCTGTTATGATTTGACAATGTTCCAGATTCATCTTGATGTGTTAAGGAGGAAAAATGTGTTACTACTTATATCAGACCTGGATATATCTCATGAAGAGCTATACATCCTCGAGCAAAGCTACACCGAATCAAAGATGCACGCATTTGAGATCGTGTGGATCCCAGTTGTAGACCGTTCAACGCCATGGACGGAAGCAATGCAAGTTAAGCTCGAGACCTTGCAGGCCTCAATGCCCTGGTACTCCGTCCACCACCCTTCAATAATCCAAAATGCGGTCATGAAGTTCTTCAGAGATCATTGGCACTTTAAGGGCAAGCCTATCCTTGTGGTGCTTGACCCTCTGGGAAAAGTTGTGAGCCCAAATGCAATCCACATGATGTGGATCTGGCAAAGCAATGCTTTCCCCTTCTCAAGCAAGAGGGAGGAGATGCTTTGGGATCAGGAAGCTTGGAGGCTTGAGCTTCTGGTTGACGGGATTGATCCAACTGTTGTAGATTGGGTAATGTCTACATGTTTCACATCCTTTTTTTCTCACTTCACATCTCACTTCACATCTAGGCTATGTCAATTTCTACGTTCCCAATCTGCATTAAGTACACAGTTCATTCAGTTCTGCAACATAATTTTTCTTTTACAGCTCATCGTGATTCAGTAGCTTGAGGATGGAAAATAAAATTAGAAATAGATTTTAGTTTGAATATCACAAAATAAAAAGAGGGACAATCATTGTGAAACAAAGATCATTGATATGAGTCTAACAGGGGACTTTTATTTCCATTATTGTCACAGATTCGAGATGAGAAGTTCATTTTCCTATATGGAGGAGATGACATGGACTGGATTCGCAAGTTCACAAAGGAGGCACACGAAGTAGCACGTGCCCTACGAATTCCACTGGAGATGGTCTATGTAGGGAAGAGCCACCACAAAGAGGTGGTGCGCAAGCTGTGCGCAGCCATAACCCTTGAGCAGCTGAGCCATTGCTGGCAAGATCCAGCACAGGTGTGGTACTTCTGGACTAGGATAGAGAGCATGATCTTCTCCAAGATCCAGCTCGAGAAGTTCAACGACCACACGGACATCATTCTGCAAGAGATTCAGAGGCTCCACAGCTATGACAAGGCCCATGGTGGGTGGGCTGTTTTGGCCAAGGGGTCCCACATTGTGATCCATGGGCTTGGTAGGCTCGCCTTGATCGCCTTGCAAGGGTTCGACAGGGATCGTGCATCAAAGGAGGGGTTTGATGTGGTGTATAAAGAGTACTATCATGAGATGTATAAAAGGGAGAATCCTTGTCACAGGATTGAGTTCCCCTCTACTGTGAAGTTACCACCTAGTATGCTGTGCCCTGACTGTCGTAGACACATGCAGCAGTATAACTCTTTCATCTGCTGCCACGAGAACGATACTTATGCAGCTGATGTTTCTCCTCCCCTTGCTCCTGCTGTCTATGAGGCCTAAGTAATGAATTTGTAACATAATGTGGGGATGATTGTTATCCGCAGTCATACTAAGATATGTGTTGCTATCTGTTGTTTTTTTCCCTTTTTTTCTTCCCTCTCTGGCACTAGAATAAAGATTGCAGAGGTGAGATGTTAAAGTTCATTTTCGTGTCATTGAGTCATGCTGCTGCAAGTTCATCTGATATTGTGGTCGAAGCAGAAATAAAATTTATTTTTCTATGTAATGATGAAATGTTAGTTGTAGTGTTATGTGCTCCTGATGGTGTAATGTCTGAAAGGTTCACCTTTTAAGCACCTCAATTTATTGTTAATGAACTTTTTGTGTACTTTGATATTGCTGACAGAATAGTTCTTGCAAACATACAAGGCAAAAGATCCTACTGTGCCATGCATCTTACCCTTCCTGCTAGCTCCTACAGTGTATTATTTGTGGAGAAAGAGAGGAATGTCAAAAGATTTGGAGACAAGACGATGCAGCCTCAACAAATTTTGAAGTTAATAGTAATTGATCTCCGTACAAAAGGACAGCATATACATAAGTGGAAAGCTATGTTCGACAATTTGAATACTGATTTCTAGCTTGTTATGTTGTATGCTCTCATATAATTAAGGTTCACATATGTACCCTTCCTAAAAGGTGCAACGTCAATAGGGTGTGATGAGTTTTGCAACATCAATAGGTGTGATGTATAGTCCCCTTCCCTAGTTGGTTTTTGTCCTATACCTTCTAGGCTTGTATATATATACTCCCTCTGTCCTATAATTAGCTTTCAACAATTAGGAGGGCACAAGATTTAGGTGAGTGTTTTTAGACATATTTGTCCTTAAAGTAATAGAGAGAAAGATTATTGTGAGAGAATAAAATAATAGAAAGAGAGAGAGTGATTGAAGAAAGAGTTAGTAGAGGGATATTATAGAAAAGTTATGAGATTTTATGGGTTTTGAAAGCTAATTTTGGGACAAAAAATATGGTGTTTTTGAAAGCTAATTGCGGGACATAGGGAGTATCATTTTGGTGGAAATGAAATATTTTCTTTTTGCCCAAAAAAAAAAAAAAAAGGAAGTTCTTTCAAACATGATAAACAACAAAGTTATGGTATTTGACTGGAAAAATGGAGCAGATCTCATCTGGGATTTTGACAAATCTGCAAAGTACAGGATGTCTTTCAAACAGTTCTGAAAGGTTTAGAAAGCGTGGTTTGACATCACATCGACTGGTTCGACAGAATAAGAAGTAGGGATGAAATTCAGAAACCTGGTCTGATGCATAAATTCTTTTTGCGTAACTTGTATTTTAAACCATGACTACATTGATACAAACATCGAATTCAGACAGAATAGGAGTACTTACAAAAGGCACTAGTTTGCATTGCAAAAATGATTAAACTTAGAAAAGAACATGACTATATGTAGTTTTCATTTTCTAAGTGATGCTCAAAGACAGATTGAACACTACAGATTATAGAATTCACAGGATATTTCATCTGTTAACTCTCATTCTACTACAACGTACTAATAGAGTGAATACATCTTCTGTGAAAAGTCGGGAAATTAGTGGACAGTATACTTGCGATGCTCTCAGTCCTATTTATTCATCGCGTAAAAGAATGCCTTAAGCTCATGTGTAGTAACGTCATTGGAAGTTAAGAATCTGTTTTAACTCATTAGGCTGGGGACAAGGAGGAGACTCTGTTGGTAGTGATCATGCCGACAAATGCTCATTATAGTGTACTATGTCAGAAGCTGGTCTAATCCCAATGCAAATCTCATGTATTGTCCTGAAGAGGGGGAATGAATCGAGCCATCTGTTGTTGCTTAAAACTTCATAAACCTCTCTTGCTGTCGATACACCCTTCAAAATGAGAAAGAAGTATATTGTTTCAAGTTGGAAGTGTATTCTCAATAGATCTTTTAATATATTACTAGTTCAAAACACTCCAAACAAGTTTCAGCTTTCTAGAGAAGTGTATGGACGTAGTGGCGATCACCCTTTATCTTTCAGCATTATACTTCTCATGACATTTCATAATCAATCAATGAACTTGAAGCAAAATTTAGCACTCTACCTGTAATTTCTGGCCCTGCAACATCTCGGCTTCCAGCTCTTCAAAGGGCCTGCAGAAGAGTGACATAATTTTAACACTAAGCCTAAAGAACTCAATTCTTATGGTCTAACTTTTAGGTGAGAAAAACTCGTGAGAGTTGTAACCTCTTCCCTCCACTGCATGCAAAAGCCTCGGCAACTTTCCTGTTCCTTCCTCCAACTGTAACATAAAACCACAATGAGTAGAAAAAAACAGATGAATAAATGAAAAAAGCAAAGGAAGGAATGGACTGCTTCCTTACAGCATGTAGCAATTAGATCAGCCACTCCACAACTCTCGAAGAAAGTGTCATCCCTAACAGATGGGAACAGTCGCTTCGAGAAGGCCCTCATTTCATTCAAGCCAATTCTCATGATCGCAGCCTAAGTTATAGTAAAATTTTGCATATTAAGACAAAAACATAAATATGAATTTGAGTTGGGATACATTGACACCTAGTGTACGTCTTGCATTCTTTGCTAGTCAAATATATGGAGTATTTTACTTTCTTGTTTATTCCACCATTTTTTAAGTTCTGTAGCCAGAAAAGGTTGCAAGATTCATAAATTGAACAATAGCTGAAGAAGAACCCTCATCTCAGAAATATCTTTCTTTATATGCTAAGCAAAAGAAGCTAATCGTAATGCAAAAATCTGCTTACCTTTGTGTTACTCCCCATATCCAAGCCATCCACGAATCCTGTTCATAGAATAATTTTATATCTAATTGCTGCAATGGAACCTTCGATGAAATTCGTAGTTAAAAAGGAACATGGGCAACTTTGTTGACAAACCTGCAGCTATGGCTACAACATTCTTCAGTGTACCACATAGTTCCACGCCTTCTACATCATGGACCTGTTCTTCCCATTTGAACGTTAGATATTAGGAGATATGAGGTTTCTACCATTGTGTAACAAGATTAAAAATACAAGAAATTACAAGAAGCTTTGAACCAAACAAGCAAGCACCAGGATAGACAATCATTTCACATAAGAAGCTCTACATAAACATTACCACTTTGTGTTTAATGACTTTTAAGTTATAGCTAAGCTAAACCTATAACTGTTGAATAAAGGATCTATAAAACTTTCAGAGGAGATGCCTAAAGATGATGAATATATGACTCACAGCTGTGACAGAAAAATAAGGTGTAGTGAATAGTCGAGCCCATGTCTCTGCAACCTGTCTATGTGCCCTATATCCCACCGTTGCTTCGCTGAACTTCTCCTGGGCGATCTACAAATCAAGAAGGTTCAATTTTCAGATTAAGCAAGGCTCAACAGTCAAAGCACAATGCAAATACAAGTAATACAGGAATTGATTGTAGTTTGATACCTCATCTGCGATATTTGCACCCATTAAAACACAGCAATTAACTCTAAGCATCTTAGATATTACTGCGGAGATCATGCGTGGACCTTCCACTTTGACCTCCATGCCTTTGATCAATGAAATAGCCTCCACATCTCCCCTTATCTTTCCAGCAAGTCTTTTGCAAACACCGTCAACAAATTGATGTGGGGTCACAAATACCAGCATGTTTGCATCTTCCACTGCACAGTGTCACCCAATGGGATTAATAAGGAATATGCAGTCAACTAAGTTAAACTTCACATTCTGATCTAATATAAAGCTTCTCAATGAAAGAATTCGACTTCTTCGAAACAGATATTTCCATGCTTATTGAAGAGAGCAAAAATTGTGTTCTTAATTCAATGATTTTACAGTTTGATGCATGTTGTGATGTTTATGCAGTACTAGCAGTGGCCCGTCATTAAGCTCGTAATGCTCATTTTTTGCCGTTCGAANCCCCCCCCACCATACTGCAGAGCTAAATAAATGGTATGAATTATACTTATAATACCCTTTAGATGAGCTAGTATGAGAAAAATATTTCACCTCAAATAGATTGTAGAAAATTTCCAAGTCTTTTAAACCAAGCTTCAGCCTTGCAAAAATAATCAACACAAGCAGTTCCAGATATTGCACTCCAAATTTGTATTGCAACCATTTTACAGAAGTGTAATTTTGTCTCTATTTTCTTTAATGGAATTTTCTTTTCTTTTTGAGTCAATAAATGTTTCTAACCCAGGTCCCATTACCACTCCAACAACTATACCAGCTAAACTAGCTGGAATTTTCTCCTACACTAAAAATTGACTGCTAAATCAAAACCAGATAAAGGACATGCTAATACCTGTATGATCAAGGTCTGGGTCAGCAATTACATTTTTACCAAGCTGTATACCAGGAAGGTACTTCACATTTACCTATTAAAAGTTCCAAAAAAAAAAAAAAAAAAAAAAAGAACCAGAAACAAGAAAATGAACAATATTTCACAGAAACCAGAAATTCCATGAAAAATGTCATCTAAAATTTCTCCTTACGTTGGTTTGGTTAATGACATTGGACAGTTTCTCTCCACTTGGCAGTGTTTCATCATATACCCACATCCTAACTTCATCTGAATCACATCATAAACATGCAAAATCAAAATGGGTTTCTCCAAATATTTCACAGATCACATCAAATTGCAAATTGATTATTAGGGGAAAAAAGAAGACCAAGAATCTTTAATGTGAATGAACGTAACCGTGGAAATTGTTGTGTTTGATGGTGTTGGATGCAATGAGCTTGGCGGCAACGCAGCCCCAATTGCCGCTACCCACAACTGCAACCTTGTATTTCTCCTTAACATCATCTGCCATTGATGTAATCTTCAAAGATGATGAAGTAGAGTGAGAAAGAGGAGAGAGAAAAACTTGGGTACGAGATTTTGGATTTGGGATCAATGCATTTAATGGGTTAGAATCAGAATGAAAGGTGAAAGTGGTGGAGAAGGAGACACAATGTTGTGAAATACTCTGCATTTTGCCTTTAAAAAAATACACTTTCCTTTGGAATCTGGGGCTTTTTCTTGGAATGCTCTGTTTTCTTGTCAATTCTTGATGAGTGTTCTGTTCTCTTTTTTTGTTTTCTGGTTTGCAGACTTCCCAATAGGGAGACAATTTGCTTGTAAATGCATAGAGTCTTTTAAAGTTAAAATAAAATAAGTACATAATAAAATAAAATAAAATAAAAATTAAAAGACTATTTTTTGTTTTGATTTATTTTATTGAGCGGAAATTGGAAAACTATTATTAGTTAAATAGTTTTCGATCCTAAAATGAATAAGAATTAAGTGAATTGAAAAACAAATTCCTTCTTCGAAAATGCATTAAGTGTTCTAAAGTAAAAAAAATTAAATATCTTAAATATGTCCAAAAAATATTTGTTTTTAAGTGAATGGGTTAGGTTCTTTCACTTACTAATATTAATATTGAAAATCGGTATATTAAAATCTTTTTTTAATTAATAGTTTATCATTTGATCTATCGAGTAATGGGAACGTTAATTATGTCCTAAACCGTTTGTTTATATGATCGTTCCTGTGTCTCTAAAATATCTACATGACCAGGGAAAATAAATCCTAGGCATACTAATTGATGGGTTAATTATTTGCAAACGTTCGCTTTTTTATGTCAAACACAAAGATGGAATATTGGATATATTTACGGAGGCATTGTTCCATGATGATTGAGCTTGAATAAAGACTTTTGGGGTTTGATCTGATTAAGATGATGTTCAAAAGTGATCCGGAATTTGCTGATATTGTGGAAGAGTGCAATCGGGAGCTACTAGTTCCTATTCTATAGTCGACGATTTTTTGCTTTTGAGGAAACGATTGTGAGCCCCTAAATGTTCTTTGCGTGATTTTATTATGCATGAAGTACATTTTGGAGGCTTGACAAGTCACTTTGGCACTAATAAAACTCTAGAAATTTTACAAGAACGATTTTATTGGTCGAGGATGGTGAAAGACGTCCAAAACGTGGTGAATAAATATGCTGCATGCCAAAAGGCGAATAGAAATTGTCATAAGGGACTATAGACTTCTTTACCTATTCTTAAACAACCATGGGAAATGGTAAGTATTGATTCAATACTTAGTATACCTTGAACTCAAAGGGTTAAGGACATGATCATGGTGGTGGTAGCCTGTTTGTCTAAAATGATACACTTCATTCATTTTCATTAGATTAACAATGCTTGACATGTTGATGGTTTATACTTTACATTAAGATTGTCGTCCGTTTGCATGGAGTAGTCTATTGTGTGGTTTGGTTCGCAAAACAACTAAGAATTGGGATACAAAGCTAGCTCATGCGGAGTTTTTGCTTATAAATAGAAGTCCATCCAAGTGAACAGTAAAACACTGTTTCATACTCCCTCCGTCCCAGAATTAGCTTTCAAAAACTAAGAGGGAACAAGATT